>JANHFL010005817.1:23728-36480 GCA_032468155.1 Oxyrhabdium leporinum | reverse complement strand
TATAAGTTGTAAACCGCCCCGAGTCTTCGGAATGGGGCGGTATATAAATGTGAAAAATAAATAAATAAATAAATAAACTGAATTCAGGCTTAATAGCCTGCAAAAATAATTGAAAAATTGAGGCCAATCACATGATGATTCAACTTATGGCCGCAGTGACTTATGACCAAAATTCCAGGCTCAGTAGTAATGTGGAAAATAGAGTGTGTTTGCTTGAGTTAAATGCCATTGTGGGCATATTACAGCAGCCTGTATGTACAGCGTCATGTAGTATAGCTTGCCACATTGTACAATAGAAAAAAAAATTGTTTAGTTCATGTTTTTTTAAAATATCATTATGGACGCTTATTATACCATGATGTCATTCATATCCATATAGGAAACTACTTGAGGCCTGTCTTGTAATCTTCTCATAATGGATTATTGTGGAGAAAATAGGAGGAGGAAGTGTTTTGGATATGTTCACTGCCTTCAGTTATTTCAAATTCCCCAATCATAGATGTGAAGATATTCCATACCTGTGACTTGCTCACAAATACAGATCTAGCACTTCCCTGAATAAGTGTTAATTTCATGAATTTTTCAAAAGATTGTGAAATTCATGTTGAAAAGAACCATGTAAGACTTGATGAGCTGGGATCAGGTATTGATAACCCAAGCAAAATCTGTTTTGTTCTTCATAGCAACCCAAGCAAAATCACAACAAAAGTGATTAAAGGATAATTTGTGTGTGTCCTCAGCAGTCTAAAGCAGATGATAGGAATTGGTCAGTTCCCAACACCTACTGGTAATTGCATCAGCATCTACATTCTCAATGAAGGATGCCAGATCATATCCTTGGCAAAAAATGCTGTGGGAAAAGAAAGCCAGTTTTGTCTACTGGTTAAGGCCTCAAGCTACAAATGAGTATAGGCAGTCCTCAACTTACAACCACAATGGAGTCCAAAATTTGTAAGTGAATTGCTAAGTGAAACATTTGTTAAATTATTTTTCCTCCATTTTATGACCTTTCTTACCACAATTGTTAAGTGAACCACTGTAGTTGTTAATTTAGTAACACAGTTAAGTGAATCTAGTTTCTCCATTGACTTTGCTTGTTAGAAGGTCGCAAAAGGAGATTACATCGCTCCGGGACATTGCAACCATCATAAATACAAACCAGTTGCCAAGCATATGTGATCATGTATCCACGGGGATGCTGCCACATTCATAAGTGTGCAAAATGGTCATAAGTCCCTTTTTTCAACACTCAAATGGTCACTAAACGAAATGTTATAAGTCAAGGACTACCTGTACTAGTCCTACTTATGCATGAAAGCCAGCTGGGTGACCTTCGGCCAGTCGGTCTGTCTCAGTCTAGTCTTCCTCACAGGATTGCTGAGAAAATGGGAAAAGGAAGGACTACTAGGAATGTTTGTTGCCTTGAGTTATTTATAAAAATAATGAAAATGAAAATAAATTAAAATAAAAAACATTAAACACTTATTTAACACTCCTTTAATAGTAGAACAACTAAAGGTAACTTTAATCTGCCTCCACTGAAGCATGTCGGTTAGGGTAACATGCGGATAGGACCTGAAACTATTTCCAATTAATTGCAGTGCCTTGACGCAAACATGTTTTTAACGATATTTTTTTCTAAATAATATCATTTATATTTATTCTGTCTAGGAATGGGGCAAAGTAAGTCCCTTAATAACCCAGAATAAACATAAAGGATATATATACTGTATGTCCAGTTGATTAGAATGAAAGTAGCCATTTCTCTATTTAGCTTGAGATGATAGGAGAAAGAGAACATGACCCGAGCAAGTAGGTAATATTATTCCACAGGTTAACAAAGGGCTCTTGGAAATGGGTAACTTACCAGTCTTGGAAAAGGCATTATTTTCTACTAATCAAGGCTACATGTAGTACTTAGAGAGATTTTATGAGATTTTACAATAAGTTTTGTATTTGATTAAACGATAGCATTCTATGGTATTTATTAATAAATTGTGATGATAAGTTTAGTGTACAAAGTAGTTTTTCATTTGGGGGGGGATTTTTATCTTTTTTTATTTCTATTTTTTTTTCTTTAATGATTGTTTTTTTCTTTAATGATTGTAATGATTTTATTGTGTTTTTTAAAGTATATTTTGGAGTTTTTTCTGTATGTTGTATTTTTTCTCAATTTAATATTTTCCTGAAATATTTATTGAGAAGTACGCTTAGCCAATAATTTTTATTGGGAAAAGAACACTTCAAATTTCGGTCTCTCCAAACCTTTGAAACATTGTGCTAATTCTGGAGGAAGGAAAGCCTTGCAGCGGCCAGTGTGAACTCTTCCTTTTTCTCCTTTGTTTTCTTTACTGGAAGAAGAGGAGCCTGAAGTGTACTGGACCATGCTTGGTTTCCAACTGTAAAAGCAAAACAATAATAGCACTAGAGTGTGAATGTGTAGGTGTGTTTTGGAAGAAGATTTGTGTCACACGGGACAGAGAAAAAAAAAAAGCACCTTTCAGCTTAGGCAGTTGGTGAAGGAGAAAGAGGCTTGGACTTCAGCACACCAGTAGCAAAGTCGCTAAAATGGGAAGCTGAGCCTATCAGTCTTAACACCCCGAAACCTACACCAGCCAGCACAGTGGCTTTCCTTTCCCCACCCCAGCACAGACTGAGAATTGCAAAGCCAATGTTTCACCAGCAGTTCAGAACAGCAGCTAATAGCAACAGACCCAGTTAACTTGAAAATAGCTAAATAATGGTTAAGACTTCGTTAGGAGAACAGAACTGTTCATGGGACTGTTTAGAGATTAGATAAATGTACAGACATAGACTTTAGCATGGCATAGTACACTGTAGCATAGACTTAGTAATAAGTGTTAAGGCAGAAATTAGGAAAATAAGTAAGTTTGGTAATTTTTATATAATAAAAAACCTACCTGGAAATACAGAGAAGATATCAGTCTCTTTGTTGGTGCTGTGTTCCATTTCGCAAAAGAACTCCCTCACAGCGCTGATTCCATTTTCAATCTATTGGAGAAGGAAATATGAAATAGCATTCTTATAAAATACTGTGTAATTGTTTTTTCTTCTGAGGTGCACCTGAAGTGGAAAAGGGCTTCAGAAGTGATGCAGCTGTGCTTACAATGTCAATTGGCATCGTCTTAAAAGAAGCTGTGTATTTTATTGGGTTCACATGACCCCAGCATAATATGCACTTCAGTTAAGGAGGTGACGACAGTACCTTGATTTACTTTACAGCCACTTCTTAATATTTCCTTAACTATAATATGTATTTTCTTGAGATCACATGGCTATCGAGATATGGCACAAAAAGATATGGCTTCTTTAAGAAAATGTCTTTGAGTGAAGAAAGAAAATCTGTGTATGCTCCAGATTTCTTTTGTACTTTTACTGTAGATTAGTGTGTCAAACTCATAGCGTCACGGCGGCATCACATGATGTATCACAGTTTTTTCCTCTTCACTAAACTGGGTGAAGTTCTTTTTATTTCATTTTGCTATTCTTGCTGTGGAACAAATTGTACGCTCTGAACTTTCTCATTTGGGTTTGGATATCTATATGTAATATATAGCTGTCAGTACTTGTATTTGTTCTTTAAAAGTTTTACACACAACACAGACACAGAATATGTATAAAATGAAAACTTTTAAAGAAAAAGAACTAATACTAATATAAAGTAAGGATTTAACTATAAAAATACAAGTAAAGTTGGAGAAAAATAGAAAAGAAAGAAAATGAATATAAAGAAGTAGCTTCCAATATTCTTTATAAAGTTACTTCACTTTACTTTTCTTTCCGTAGATTACAATTTATCCTGTCTAATCATCAGAAAAATAAATCACAAGGTTTTTTTTTCATTGTATGCAAAAAGTCATAAAAGGCTTTCAGTCAACAATAGATGTATCTAATGTCTTTTAAGCTGTGAATAATTTTCAGACTGGCCCAGCTATGCCCTAGTCATATTTCACTTGGTTATTATAATACACAATGATGGGTTGTCTGTTAAGATCATTTGGAAATGCCATTGCTGTAGCCAGACTGGTATAGAGTTGGGATACACAGCTTGTAGCCCAGATTCCTTAAAAGAACAGCTTTATATAGACATTAAGATCTTCCAAAAATGCTCTTTCTGTAGTGCTTTCCCTTGATTTCCCTACTTATTTGTTAACACAAAAATAGTTAAAAGTGAGATGGTCAGGGAAGCGAATCAAACATCTGGTAACAACCTTTAAGGCAGCTGTACTGAACCTTCTGGGAAGTACAGCTGCTTTTATGCTGTGAGGAGAGGTGCTTTGTTTGCGCCAATTCCCTTCACAAGGCACCCCTTGAATATTTTTGCGTAGCCAAGCAAATACTACATATGAGAAACTGCCTCATGTCAAACCACTGTTTAGCTAGCTCAGTTACACCTCCATAATTTCAGACAGCAGTATTTTTGCCTTATCTATGATATATTACATTTTAAAAAGATAATAAAGGGAAATAAAAATACCAGAAATGGTAGTGTGTTTGAAAATATAGGTAAATAACAAGCTACTCTTTGCAGGTTCTACTTTTAGAGTCGAAATAATTGTTTCAGCAAGAGGGGAAAATATAATTCTCTTTGTTTACAGAAAGAAGCTCTCTTTGAATTTCTCCAGATGATGAAGACCCAGTCATGTTTGGCCATGCATCATCATTGTTTGTAAATTGGACAGCATTATCATGTTCTTTATAAATGGATTGGACAGGATGTGACTCATGACCCAACTAGTGAAGCTTTTAGTCACCTTGAATTATAAGTTCTTGAAGGACCACTAGGTTCAGATGTTAGCAAAAGGAGATTCATTCATAAGGAAATGTATCATCACCTCGGCTATCTAAATAAGGCTTAAGTAGGGATTAATTAAGTGTTTGAAATTACCTTTTGTGCTGGTGTGAATTTCACTGTACATTAATTTTAACTAGGAAGAATGCAGGCTAATAAATCTGAACACTAAAAATTCATACTGTCCAGAGTCCAATAGCAGAGGGCCATGGGGTGCTAACGAGGGATACCAATCTCCAGCTTTCGACATCTGTTAACAAATGAGTCTCCAGCTATGCATAAAGCAACACGAAAGCTGAAACTCTGTTCTGCAGTGTCCAGAAAAACCAACATCCTGCTTAATAGATAGAAAACTGAATCTAAAAGCAAGTATCCTTACCAAAGTCATCTGAAGAAACCTGAATCAAGAACTGTAGGGTTGGTGTTAATGAACTGCCACATCCAAACCTAATGCTTAAATAAGCAGGTTACATAAAGCCAGTAAACATAAGAACGTAACCAAGAATAACTAAAAGAATAAATAAACAAAATTAGATATGAAATTATAACGGGTGCTGTACAAATATGTGATTTTTAGACACTCCTAAGCAAGGAAATTAAACAATTTGGCTTCTGGATTAAGTGCCTGTATGTTGTACATGTATATATGAATGGATTCTTGAGGCCTGATAGTCATTTTTTGACTGAGTCTTCCCATATATGTGGAAGATCTGGCTAATGTAAGAAATATCTGGTTGCTATAGAGCTGATATCTCAATTCATAAATCGTTTAAGAACTCTTCACTATATTTTACAAAACGGACAGCAGAAGTCTATATATTCTTGAAATACTAGTTGAACACTTGAAATACAGATAGTTCTCACTTAACAATGGTATTTGGGACCAGAATTTTCATTGCTAAATGATGCAGTCATAAAGTGTGATATTATATGACCACATCACTTAGTAACTGCGTGGATTAAATGATTGCATGAGGAACATGAATTAAGAGAGGACTTACTTGCAAAGTCCTGCTGACTTCCCACAAGCAAATCAGTGTGAGAAGTAGGCAGGAAGTTGCGAGGCACAGGCAGTTTGTAAGCAGGCTGGCAGGCAGGTTGGGAAAGCTGCGCAGATGGTTGCAGTGGTGCACAACAGCAATTCTGAGCCCAAGGGTGGCTGCAGCTGAGCAGGGAAGACTTACTGGAGCAACTTAGGGCCTTTCCTGGCGGCTTCTTCATTGATTTTGCTTGTGGGAAGCTGGCAAGTGATGCATATGGCAATCATGTAACCATAGGTTGCTGTAACTATCGTAAGTAAGCTGGTTGCTAAGCATCCGGATTGGAATCATCGGAACTGTTGTGACAGCCAGAACTTTGAGGACCAGTAGTATCACTCAGTCAGCACTGTCACAACTTTAAATGAGACTACCTATATTGGATTACTGACAATGGAGTCACAAGTTGTCAGGCACAGACACAGTCCTGTTTTTGTTGAGCTAGAATTATAAACTAATAAGATTTTTCAATAAATGATTACATGGGATTTCAGATAAAAATTCAAGTTTTTAAACCTACAATTGTATACTGTTATCTAGGACAACACTTCACTGATATATGAATAAACATGGATGATTACTTTGCAAGCCATTGGATAACTCACTTCCACAACATGAATATATTTTGAGTTTAGAGTGGTCATGTCGAATTATAGTTTAGAGTAAGACTTCTGAACTGATATATTTATGATTGCATTGTTGATTTCTACACGAAGAAGGCAGTACTCATACCTAGTGCTGGAAGTCATACCTTATTTTTTCCTAACATACTTCTAATCATAAAGTGAAATTTTACTTTCTTCTATGTTTATATCAATTTGCCTATGCAGATGAATCATAATAATTCCACTTTGACAAGTGCCCTAGTATATATGCCTGCATTGTGACCTTTACTACTAAATACTCCCATAGCACCTCTAGCAGAGTGACATTTGAGATGGTAGCTAGTAAATCTGTTTTGTGGATATTGTGATGAGATGATTAAAAATTGCTGACACAAAGATAAACAATTAGCATTTTCAGAAACATATCTTCTGGTCATGACATTTACCAAAGCAAAATATTTTGAAGAGTTTTCTCAGAAACAAAATATAACAACATACACTAAAATGTAACTTCTTTTTCAAATTTAAATACACTTACTTTCTGCTCCTGAAATTTTCCTAAGACTTTGTTCTCTTTTCCTTTTTAGCTCTAGATAGGTACTTCCCTTCTTCGTTTTGGAAGGAAAGAAATAGATCTTTAGAGCATACAGAGAAATTTTTCTTCTATGTGTATTTTCAGGGCTGCAAAATATTTCTGAATAACTTACTTGAATAGTCTTAAATATTGACAACAAACAACTTTATAAAAATCATTTAACACTATCAAAATAAATGTCTCTTACATTTAAATAAAATCAAAATAAATAACAGGTTTAATAAGCCTTATAAATCAGTCTGTTGTTTTTTGGTTGTTGTTTTTTTTAAAGCAGCTTAAGTATTTTATACATTTATCTTTCATTCTGTAACTCACCCTTTGCTTCCCAGTGTACACATATAGTTTATTATAAGGAGAAGAAAATAAAAACACTTCCAGTGGCCAATGCTGTTATAGAAATTGGAAAGAACCAAAGTTGTCTTTGCATGCTTTCTTTACTTTATTTTAAGTGACTTCATACCACCACCACCCCTTTTTTTAGCAAGTGTGATTACCATTTCTGGCTTGAACAAATAGAAAGCTTGTACAGATACCTTGCAGGGAAAATGATTATAATACAATTACAACATCTTTTGAAAACTAATTTACACTAGGTTAATGAAATAGTACACTAAAGAAGAGCACGGTGAAAAGGCATTTCACTATTTCTTACTGAAGAAAATGAATTTACATAATTAAGTTTGACTTTTTACCATTATTATTGTTACTACTATTAGATTTTATCTCACATCTTATTTATTTATGGGTGGTATATAACTGCACTGCATTTCTGGACAGAGAGCTATAATGTTGTTCCTAGGATTTGTTCCTAGGAGCCACTCTGCCAGCTTAGGAGTGTGATGGAATATGTATCTGAAGATATAGTGGACAGGAGTCTACTAGCACAGAGCTTTTCCAAGAAGGGGGCAGAATATTCCATAGATAAACCCAAATGAAGAGATTGTGCAATCCAGAGCTAGATGAGGGAAGAGATAAGAGACTCAAAAGACTGAACCCTAGAATTTCTCACGGTATACCTATTAGATTAGAAGGTTATAGCCTTCATTTGAGAAGATTCTATTAATAGGCATAATCAATGAAGGATTGGACTTAGTTGGATTCCACTGTGTCATCTTTGGTCTTGGACTGACAGAGTACAGCCCCAAGTATTCCTACCATGATTGGTACCACTTTGGCCTTTTCTTTCCACATCCTCTCCAGTTTCTCCTTCGTACCTTGGTACATCTCCAGCTGCTCATGTTCCTTCTTCCTGATGTTGCTGTCGCTTGTCACCACTGCATCACCACCACTGTCTTCTGGTCCTTGTCTACTACCATGATGTCTGACTGATTGGCCAGTTCCTGCTGGTCCATCTGGATCTGTAAGTCCCACAAGATTTTAGCCTTGTTACTCTCCACTATTTTCTGTGAAATCTTTCTAGACTTGAGAGGGTCTAGCTCACACACAGCGCAGATGTTTCTGGGCAGCCACATGTACTTTTCATTATATGCTGTTCCTACTTGCATCTTAACCCCTGCCATCATTTGTTAGACCGTCTCTGAGGTCTCTGCATAGTTTGCACCTGAGATCCTATCTAACGTGGTAGACCTCTGCTGTGGATTTCTGTGTTTATTGTCTATTCTCATGCTGCCACAACCTGTTCCTCAGTGCAGTTTTTTTAGTCCAGTCGTTTCCACCCAGTGATAGGTTTTCCCAGTATTGGTCACCTCAGTTATTTGTCAATGGTATATCCCATGCAGGGTCTTGTATTGCTATGGGATTTCCTCTGTTTGGTCTTCGTCTCATGTCTACTGCTATGTCAGGAATTGTCTCAGTAGCTTTGGGTGCTATCTTATTAATGTACTCTTGGTTACTTTGAGTTTCATCCAGGACAGTGGCTTTGACACTCACCAGATCTCATCTGTCCTCCTTCTGGCTGGGGGTCGGACTTGGATGGACATCTCTGTACATTGTGAGGAATTTCTAGGTCTTCACGTTGACAGTCTCCAAGTCATCCTTGGCCAGCTCATTATATCAGTGGGGTATCTGATGACTGGCAGAGTGAGCATGTTGATGGTCTGGAACTTGTTATTTTTATTGAGCTGGCTCTTCAGGACCTGTCTTTATCTTTTGGTGATATAGGATGTTGCTGCCTTCCTTGTCTCATCCTGTGGTTACTATGACACTGGGATACCAATGTAGCTGTTCTGTATATCTGCTATGTAGACACCTGGTAGTTCTACCCTATATACATATTTGGTCAACTCAACACAGCAAACAAGTTCCTACCTTTTAAAAAAATTATTCTTTTGTAGTTTATTTTTTTAACCTGGATAGTACAGAAACAAATCCTGGATCATTCTTTCTTTGTACCAGAGGTTCTCTTCCTCCCCAAATGAAATGCCCAAGAAGGCAAGCAAGAAAATTGCGGAATGGGAAATAAATAGGGAGCAAACCCCAAACTCACTAGCTCTTATGAAGTTGTTACCTAGTCAATTAATTGTCTAGAAGCAAACAATCAAACTCATAGAGCACCAAGGACTTCACAGTTTAACCCCGAGCTACATATATTCTCTCATAAGAGAAATGCATCAGACAGTGAAATGAGTCAAAATGATGCAGTACTTGTTCTTTTCAAAATGATTTGATTAGAAATAAGTTCAATTGGTGTAATGGATGGCTTTGTAATTCCAAACTCTGATAACTTGATTTTTTTGTCTTCTGTATTTTATTACTTAAAACATGTAAGTAATTTTCAGAATATAAAATATATACTTTAAATCTCCATATGGATTAATCTGTACCAGTTATTCTTTACAGAACAAATCCTGGAGAATTCCTTTATTCTGCATCCCATCTTTTATTAAAAGCTTAAAACATAAAATAGATTTTATAACATGCTTGAAAGATGTCCAGACCTTCATTTTGTCTGTCAATCTACATGGTGCAGTTATTGGCAATCCAATTATTAACTGAAATAGCAATCTTGTGAGTGTAAAAATGCTTTCTCATTAGCTTTTCCTGACACGTGGAGTCCTATCTTTCAGTTATATAGCTGTCACAAACTCAAATATGACTCATGAAATTTGCCTATTGCCATGATAAAATATTTCATAGTACTGTATTTGTTTTTAAAGTTATTGCAAGAGCTACTTTAAAACGTTTGAAGAGGACTGAAATTCCAGCAAATGTAATTTGGATCAGCCAATAAGTAACACCATTAATTTATATATGGATCCTCAAAAGCAAAATCTTCTGATAGGAATAACTTATTGCAATTAATTTTTATTTATTTATTCAATTTATAAACCACCCATCTCGGTGTCAAGCAACTCTGGGTGGCTAAAAGTACAATATAAAACAGTTAAAACATATAGCCATAAAAATTAAAACTAATTAAATTAATTAAAATTAATTGTAAGTAAGCAGCATTGCACTCAGTTTAAATTATTCCTAAAAAATAAGATTTTACACATTTTTGGAAAAAAGCTTCATTTGCTATATTGCCACAAGCAAAGTCTTCTGCCAGAGCCACCTTTCAAAGCATGGAAGTCGTTCATCTACTTGAAGCTTTTCTTATCATGGCTGCTTTGATGCTAGAAACTTAAAACCAGGCTACTGCTGATCTAAGAAGGAAAAGACATGATGAAATTGTATTAAATTTTGAAGGGAAAATATACTTGTAGTATATGTAGTATATTGTTACCGCAAATGGCATGTTGCTAAATTAGTACAGCAAGTGACTAAAATATGCAGGTTCTTTATCATTCATTATACTTGGCTTTTGAGAGTTAGAACAAGTAGAAAAATCAGTTACAATATAATTTAGAGTAAAACTTTCACTAGTTTTCCTTAATTTGTCAGTGTGAAGAAAAGTAAGAAGCACTAGCAATTTATAGTAAATTGCAATTTTTTCTATGGTCAGTCAATATTATTTATACTTGACCATGGTTATCTTGTATAAAACATAGCTAAACAAGAGAGATTAATGTACCGTGAAATACTGTATAAAACTTACATGTTATGTTTAATTAGAGTTCCTTCCTATTGAATCAATGTCATTAATTTCATCTGTATAAACTGATACAGAGATGAAGTGTCTCAAACAGTTTTGAGACCAAGAATATCTTGATAAATATTTATCTACTTAATTGATAAATGACAATGCACTAGGACAGTGGTTCTCAATCTGTGGCCCTCAAACCCCTGGGGGAGCATGTCATCACAGGAGGTCCGTGAAGGCTTGAACAAATATTATGAATTAAATCTTGAGTTAAGTCTTGTTGGCTTATGGTGACAAAAGGTATTTAAAGGGGGTTCGTGATGAAGAAAAGGTTGAGAACCATTGCACTCGGATAGTGAATGATGTGAGCAACTAAAATGTAGTTTCTGGATAGTAAATTATTGTTAAGATGAAAGAAATTACTTTGGGGATATAATAAATTAAATCCCCTGCATGAATCTGGAATAAAGTTTCAGTAAAACAGATAATACAAATGTCAGTTTCAAAATTTACAATAATTGTCAATATTTTTAACTGTAAAAAGATGAGAAACATCACTGTAACAAAAGAAAGCTCGAAACACTTTTTAGATCATCAAAACAAAAAAAAACACACCACAAAACCTGATAGCATTCACTTCCTAGACATTTTTATGCTGTACTTAAGAGACTATATTCTTGCAAAATAAAATGCAGATACTAATATTTGTATTTGAAAGAAGCATTTATTTTCTTTGAACGAAATGTAGTAATCGTAATATTTCTTAGGTTGTAGAGCAAGAAAACTACTTCTTAAACTTTGCAAGAATTTGTAAGTTTATTTTCTACTTGCTATAAACCACAACTCTTGATGAAGCTCCAACAAAAAAACTGTAATATCAAAATCTCCACAAATTATCTGATACCCAAGACTGTTCCCCAAAACTTCCTGCTTTTTTAAAAATGACAAAACAGTGTTACATGTTCCACCCCCTTTGTACCATCTGCAACATCACTATGTATGTATAAAAGTGTCAGAACTTGTAATAGAATAATGTCCCTTTCCTTAATTTGCTCCCCCCCCCCTCAGCTGATGACTAAGCAGAACCTTTTAGATCAGGGCTGTCAAACTCCCAATGCTTCATATGCTGGTCACACCTATGCCCAGTTTAGCAAAGGGGGAAAAAGTCCCGATATGTCACGTGGTGCCACTGTGACTGTGAGTTTGACACCCCAGTTTTAGATGCAAGAACACAGGTTCTGCCACTGAGCCATGTTTCTCCCTGTATCACCTCAGCACCAACCATGGGGAATAATTTATTTTTCCAGGACCCCAGAATATGAAATCTTTATTAGAATGAAAAACAGCTATCCTTAGTTTTGATCAGCCAAATGTTGATCAATATTGAAGTATTTGTGGGTGTGCTACAATCTCCTTATCATTTTCCTTCAGATTTATTTGTCATATGGAAAACTTCCACAAGTCGTTAAAGGCCCTATAGAAGCTATCCAGGCAGGTATAAAACTATGATGGGAAATGGAGATAGCATAGTTTGTGCTTACCAAGGCAACATCACATCTGTGAAAATCCTCTCTGCATGAGATAGATTTGCTGTCCATCATCATCATCAACCTCATCATTACTATCACCACCACCATCATCATTTATTTATTTTATTTTATTTTATTATTCGATTTGTATACCGCCCCTATTCCGCAGACTCGGGGCGGTTCACAGCAAG
>JANHFL010005817.1:0-23628 GCA_032468155.1 Oxyrhabdium leporinum | reverse complement strand
TTCGTTCCAGAGGGTAGGGGCCCCCACAGAGAAGGCTCTACTTCTGGGGGTCACCAGCCGGCATTTCGCCGCCGATGTTCAAAGAGTACACATTAGTTAAAAAAGTATTGCCAGGTGTAGAATTAGCCTTCATACATTGCATATGCTTTTAGCAGGCATTATGTCATGCAATGTAGATATTATCATTGGTAAATTACTATTAAGTAACCTATAACTAATACGCTTCCCCACAAAATATTCTCTTTTGCAAGAAAAGCTATTTTCATAAACAGTGCATCACTGTGACTTTGAATAATGAGATTAATTTTAAAAACAGGCTCAGTTTCAGACTTTATGTCCAAAGGCAATGACATGATTATTGTTATTGTCTTGAAAGAAAATTAAAAGTTTAAGCTGATGGAAAACATGCCTGTCTGTGGTGATTAAACAATGATGAGTTGTGCTTAAAACTGATGGGTAAAGCAATCTGAGGTATGTTTTAAAAGGATTTTTTTAAGGCAGTATAAATATTGGTATTGATTTTATAGAGATTTCTGCTGTTATAATACTGCACGCTGAGTCCAGAATTTCCTAGCATTTGCTCTTGGGAATCTCTATTAAGTAAGTTGAAGGACACTGAACAAGATTACTTTCATCCTACATTCTGCCTCAGATTTAAGAGGAAATGTTTACTACTGCTGCAATTTTTCTGTGCTATTTTTAAAAATAGATAGATAGATAGACATATACATATAGGTATATATATAAATAAAAACTCATTTTGGCAGTACTATTCACTCTTTTTAGCACATGCAACAAATAACAAGCCAAACACTTGTTTTTGCCTTGTATTAATGTTTCATTTTTCCCCCAACAGTGAATATTAGATTAATTCAATCTTTTCTTTTTAATTAATATTCATTTAGAATTACAACATTGATAACAGTTCTGGTAGAAGATTGATTAGCTATTCTACAAATATAGTATGTAAAAATTGTAAAAAAAGAAGAATATATGGTAAACTATATACTAGTGTTCACAATTACAATATTAGCTACACAGCAGATATGCAGTTTTTGCCAATAAGTAACAAAGACTAGATGGGTATACTACTGAACTACTCATAGTTTCGGGGAAAGTAAGGTTAACAGCTCATTCTTGTGAAGTTCTATAAATAATCTGAGGCCAATTGCTCTCTCTTTGCCTGATCTATTGGATAAGGCAATTATTAATATAAAACAGGAACAAGAACAGCTCCTTTTGCTCTGGCAGAAAGTTTGATTGTAAATATCAATAACTTCTTATATAAATAGCCACAATTCTTTACATAATGTATGTGAGAAAGATAAAACATAACTGGGAAAGCAACAGTTTCAAACAATAGAAAAAACTGACTTTGCATTGTTTGTATACTCAGTACAGTAGCAAACTACCCTCAGTCTCTACCTATTTATCTGTACATAAAACTTTAAATGTTGGTTATGTAATAAGGGTAAAAAGGACAATGTACATTTAATGACTGCAGAAACTATTTCTCAGGCATTCTTTTTTTCCCTCTGCTGTGAACATTCTTGATGTAATTTTAATAGCAGCACTGTGTGTGTCAGATGCTTCTTCTATGCGACAGTTTGCTGACATAAAATTGTATATTAATATAAGGCAAACTGCAGCAAAGTTTTTCATGTGTTTCCAAGATATACTTTTTAAATGTCAATTTAACCTAACAACATACATTATCTCTAAATACTGTTTATGTTGCTCATGGCCTTGATGTTTCATATCTGATTATTTATAATCTTTCCCTTTTTCTTGATTACTGGCACCTCCATCATGTCTATCTTTTTTGGGGGGGGCTAGGAAAACACAATAGATACCAGGCTAGCATACAGATTAAAGGTTATTAAAGGCTTTATGTCGGATTCCTATTCAGACTTAAGCTGACTGAGAGTTGTGGAGAAAGCTAAGGCTGAAAAACCAGACAAAAGAGATGAAGAATTTGATTGAAGTATCATATATTCAATATATATATATTCAGTTCAATATTATATGCACATTAATTTAGAAGCAGATCCATTGGGTTTACTGGAATTTATAATCATGGAGATGATCTTATGATTTAGATATTTGTGAATTAATTATGACAAAAAGGAGTACAGAAAATGTGGAAGAGAAGAGCTACCACTCAATTGTAGAATTTATCATAATCCTGCCCTTTGTTGTATATGTTGTACGTGTACATGTTGCACATACTCCATATTGTTTTGAGTTTGCATTTAATTTATTACCATAAAATTATCTATTTATTTGTATCCCACTTTCATTATTTTTACAAATAACTCAAGGCAGGGAACATATCCAACACACCTACCTCTTCCTATTTTACCCACAGTAACAACCCTGTGAGTTGGGCTGGAAGAAAATGATTAGCCCCAGGTCACCCAGTTGGCTTTCATGGCTAAGGGATGAACTCATTGTCTTCATTGTCTTCTATTTTCTATCCAGGTGCTTAACCACTAGGCCAGCTGGCTCCTAAAATGGTAGGATTCATTATAAATGTATAATCTGCCATTCTGGTTCATGCAAGTTTATAGATGAATAGTTTTTGACTTTCCAGTGACCGATCCAAAGTCATCCAATCTGCCACCTTTTGTGTCTAAAGGAGGACTAAAACCTGGATTCCAACCATAATCCATTACCTAGGCTGGCATCTTAATCACTACACTGCACTGCCTCTCAATTATATATTCCTGATGGACATCCTGATAATGTTAGAAGAATAGATTTAGATACTTCAGGCTCCAATGATATTTCAGCATATTTAACTCAAATGTCCCAATATTTGAATAGGTTCTAATGACTTGGAAAGCTTTTATGATTTCATAGACATTTGCTTCAAGGTAACATTTATAAAAATTAATATATCACAATTTATAACTGGTCACTCACAATCATTCATATTTTCTTGAAGAAAACTGCTGTTCTTAGAATCCTCTTCTCCCAAGGTAAATTTTAGGATTTCAAACTTTTCAATAATTATATTTAAAGAAGTATGTTAGTGAGAGTTACTGATTTTGTCAATGTTTTTTATTTGAATTTACCTAATTCCATCTTAAACTTAGTTTTCATAAAACAAAGAAGTCTGAAAATATGTTTGACTCCTGGTGATGCTTGACTCCTACCATTTCTATACATTTTCATGGTCCTTAAAATATGCATTGTGTGTTTCCAATGGTAGCTGAAATACAACTACAAGAGCCCCAACTTATTTATATTCTTATTTGAGAATTTTTTTTGCCCATTTTTCATTTAGTTTTCTGTTAGTGTTATTACCAACAGGTGTTTGCCCTGTTGGGATAAAACAATACTACTACAGTGATCTTTATTGTGCTTTGTTTGAATTGTTTTATCTGCCCACAGCTCATAGTTTTTTATTTTGTAATTTTAAAACCTGTTGAATAGTATGAATTGTAGTAGGTTAAGCTATAAGTGTCCTTTATAAATAAAGTAAATAAAATATCAAAGTTTAAGTTCAATATATACCTTTTCTTTCAGAGTTGTTTACCAGATAACAACTGGCTGGGTTAAACAACAATCAACAAAGTCAGTTGCTATAGAGTAAAAAACTTTGAAGTCTTAACTATTATCCAGCAAAAATTACAGAAGATAAAAAAGCATGTATATCTCCAAATCACTGTTTAGGCAGTACGAGGAAACAATTGCAGAGAGCAGGTTTTAGTGTCATGAGACAATCACAAAATATTCACAATTTCAGTTTTTCCTATTTGCTGTTACAGCATTTTATGTTCAATTCCAAAATAATTTGGCATTATTTTGTTTAACTGGGGCATTATACACCAAGATTTTGGTACATCTTGCTCTGGCTCTGAAAGTGTACAGATATGATCGGTATGTGGTAAGGGAACCAAATCTTTACTGTAACTAAATTAACTGGTCCTGCCCTCCAATATTGGCCACTTAACTGTGGTGTATTGACAAATATATAACATTAATTTTTACATCAAAAAGGGTAAGAAAAGACTAATTTCCAATATAATACTTAAAACTTCATAAAGAATGATTCATAGTGATAAGCACCTGTTTTAAAGCTTTCACCGAAAAACACCGATAAATTTTATAACAATGCAGTGCAACAGTTTTTACCATCTCAGGTTTTCTATGTTTTAATCAAAAGGAATACAGTATGAACAATTTCCCATTTCAGAGTACCATTGTAATTATTTTTCTACACCCAGCTAAAGCAGAGGTCCAGCTATATCTTGTTTTTGTTTATTTTTAACTTTCAGCACAATAGGATTTATATTTACCCCAACTGAATTCCATCATGTTTAATGGAAAATAGTTCCAGGACTTTTCAATTATGGCTTATATATACGTTGGTAGGCCAGTGACCTTGAACTGAATTGAGATATACCTACTTTTATAGTTACTAAAACTCCTTCTCCCTTAGTTATTGATACTATGGTAATGATTGCCATACTGAGTCACTGCCACAGTACCACTATTTTCATCCCTGGAACCTAAGAAGCAGTTTGAAAGCAATCCCTAATTATAGTATATATCTTCCTTTCTGCTGACTGGATATGTTAGGAGTAACCAAGGGATAAAGTTCTCTGCCCTACTCCTGATGCTGCAGCAAACAGCTAATATTATACACTGCCACTCTGTATAAGTTTGTGCTAATAGAACCAGAAACTGATGAAATAGTAAGAAGTTGCTTTGATCTTTAAAGATGATGCTTAATTTCCATCATGGTTTTGTTTGTAATCTAATAAATATATGAAAGGTTAGCCATCAGGAAAGTGCTCTTGAATATACAGATTGATATGAGATGATTCTTCAGGAAAAAAAACATTTTTAAAGCAACTTTATTAGATTTTAAAAAAATAAAAAACTAACAAGACCAATAATTAAGAGACAAAATAAATAAGAGAAAAAAGTGAAGAATGAAAAAGAAAGTTAAAAAAGTGCAGAAAGAAAGAGAAATACAAAGAAATGACACTTTTACAACAGATTTAAGTATATATTTACAATGAAACTCTTAATTTAAGACAGATGAACATTGGGAATTCACATCTGCTCATTAAATGCCTATTTATATTGATATTAGTTTTACTATGAATGCATTATTTATTTTTTTCAAATTATGAGGTTGATTTACTGAATTCTGGAAATCTGATTTTATGTATAACACATCACAAATCCTTGAGAAACAAGGAAGTTAGCAAGGAAATAAAAACTAAAGCAGCATATTGCAGCTCTCTTATGTGATTCAACATGTGGCTTGTGCAAATGGAACAACCACCATAGATTAAAGGCACAGCTTTCCTATCACCTACATCAACATTCCTCCATTTGAAATCATCCACATGGTTTGGAGAGCAACTCCCATTAGCAGTTAATATTGCAATTGGGGAAGACTGACATAAAAAAACAATAATTTTTACTTGCACATTTTCAGAAATAATATTCTGATTCATGAATGAGCAGTGTATGGGTGTGCAGATGTTCTTTGAATGCAGGTCTTATAATCCTTCATGATTGGCTATAATGTCTAAGACTAGTTAGAATTGCAATTCTATAGCATAATGGGCCACATTTTGCCTATCGCATTACTGACGCACATACATTTCTGAATTAGATCTAAGTGACTTGTTGTGCTGTAGAATTTTGTTCAGGATTTAATTCACATTTCTAGCAGGTGGTGAGTAATTCTGTGAATATGTCTTCAGTAAACAATAGTAGAGTTTTCTGTTTTTCAAATTTATGAACTTTTATCATCTCCCCAAATCAACTTTTCAAATGTTCTTTAAGATGCATTTACAAAGAAATGTAACATCATTACCATTCCATTCTGTAGTTTAATTTCTTAGCAACAACCAATGATTTCTCAGAAGCTCACATACATTTAACTTTAATTCTGTCAAGAAGAAAGAGGTGATCCTTGATTAAGCATCTCATATCCTTTCAGGATCCTTTCAGGAACACCAAAATTGCTGTTAATACTATAGATAACACATGTTAAAGGAAAGTAAATTAGGTAGGAAAAGAAGACATAAAAAACAGTTTAAAGACAAAAGCAACATGCTTTCTTCACTGGCTAGAAAAGTTAAGGATCAAAAGGTTTAAAAACTTAGGTGAGTTCTGAAAGTTTGCACATTCATTCAAATTAATTTCTCTAACCCAGAATGATTTCAGTTCTATGTAGGATTACACTATCTGGTCTGTAAAAATCCAGGCAATCACTATTGGTTGCAAGAAAGGGTAGAGTTTGGAAAATCTTCTAACTCTTTCCAAATCACTTCACCCTTATATAGTAGCTCTAGCTGTGAGGTCTACAACTTTTCCAACCTTGGAGCTTTCCACCTAGTCAGAAACTGTTTTAAGACCACGAAAGACCCGAGAACAGAGTGCAGAATATATAGTACATTTGAACCATGCTACTCTTTAGTTCTTATGATATCCCACGTCAATCTAATCTTTGATTCCTTTTGGTATCTGTTGAAATCACCATCCGAGAAAACAGAAATGTGGGGCTGAAAATTTAAATATCGAAATAGCCCTTGGTACTGTATTTTGTACTGCATGTTTTATTGTATATAGCATGGAGAGCACTTGCCTATAAAGTCACCAAGAGTCAGACACAACTAAATGGTTAACACAACAGTTGTGTTTTAATTTACTAGTGTTACTACCTTAAAGAAAAAGCATTTATTCATCTGATTATTTAATATATTTTATTTATTATAGCATTTTACAGTCATTCCACTGATGCAAGAATAGGGCAATTTCTTTTTCAAGAGGTCCTGGGTAGAATGGGCAAATGAAAGATTTGTGGCCTTGCCTTTTTTAAAAATAAAATTTGGAGGCAGAAAAATTGGGCAAAGGGTAATAAAAATATTGCCCAAGTGATGTGAATAATCAATACATTAAAAGTCAGAATAGATAGGGATAACATTTGTTAAAAAAATCCAATTAAGAGCTGAGCAAGGCATGATTATATCACACACGTCTGGCAGGCAGGCCGGTATTTAAACTGACATTCTATGAGGGCAAACAAGCAGAAAATAAATATTTGCCAGAGAGGCTTTGTCTGGAGAAATAGTGGGTTAGCCCATCCCTACCGAAGAAAGACTGGCTTATACAAAGAAACTGCAACAAAAACAGACACTGGGTAGAATTGGCTGTTTTGAAAATGGTGCTGGCACTCCAACTGTTCTTTGACAATGTTGAAATAGCTACTTCTCAAGCAAACACTCCAAAAGCTAATGGTGTAATAAATGTCTTAGTCTTTACTAATGCTGTGCTGTAGAATTCTTCACTTTTTTCTCTGTTCTCCCTCAGTTTGATTTTTTTAAAAAAACAGTAGAGTATTTAAAAATAATATTTGTGGACAGGGATAGATTTCCTGTAATGGGTGTCAAACTGATGGCATCAAGTTGCCATCACGTGACGTTTCGTGACATTTCTTTCCCTTCACAGAGCTGGGCTGCATGTAGCCTACGCATGACGCATCCGGCCCTTGGGCTGCCAGTTTGACAGCCGTGCAGTGTGACTTAACAACACCCTGCAATTAAGTTAGGTTTTTCTCAATCTCAGTAACTTCAAGATGTGTGGACTTCAGCACCCAGAATTCCTCAGCTATCATGGCTGGCTGAGCAATTCTGAAATTAATCCACACATTTTAAAGTTGCTGAGGTAGAGGAACATGGTGATAATATTTCCCAAAATTCCGTAGGACTTTTTCATACCAGAGAAAATAGCAGCCAGAAATGCTGCTCAATGAGAGGAGATATGTAGCAGTAGCACAGAAAATAGATGATAGCTTTCAGCACAGTGTATTAGTCATCAGTATTTCACAATATTCTTGCTATATTAACTATTATTGAGTTAACATACTTAGTAACACTACAGTCAGAGTGATAATTTCTTAGACTAATTAAAAACATAAAATAGACAAAATGGGGTGGGAGGTGAGGCCAAAATATTCAATAGCAAGAAGCTTGATTCTAGTATTAATCATATGCAGTGTTTTGTATTTTAGTCAGTACTTATGACTAAAATAGTATCTGTTCTTTTATTATTTATCTGATCATTTATTTTATTTGCAGGCAACCTTTCCATCAGACCTCAAGGTACACACTCATTTGTCTTCTGGTTTTATATGTACAACAACTTTGTGAGCTTAGTTGGGGCCGTTTGAAAAGTGTTTTAGAGGGTGTTTTGACTGAGCCTTATTTAAATTCTTTTTCCAAGTGCCTTTCTGATTTTAATGTAATGATGAAAAGCATTATTACAGCTGATTAAAATCCATCCATTCCTCCCACATAGCACATATTACTCTGTATTTATGCTGCTCCTCTCACATATTACTCTGTATATAACTAATGGAATATTAGTTATTCCATTCTAGATATTTAATAGAGAATAACAGAGTAATGAGTTGTAAGGGACTTTGGAGTTCTTCTAGTCCATTCCTCAAGCAGGAAATCCTATAACCTTTCAGACAAATGGTTGTCCAATCATTTCTTAAAAATCTCGTGTTGGAGCACAACTTCTAGAAGCAAGTTATTGCACTGAATAATTGTTCTAACTATCAGGAAATTTCTCCTTAGTTCCAGGTTGTTTCACTCCTGGATTAGTTTCCAACCATAGCTTCTTGTCCTGCCTTCAGGTGCTTTGGAGAATAGCTTGATCCCCATCTTCTTTGTGGCAGCCCCTTAGATATTGGAGACCTATTGGAATATTGCTATCAGGTCATACCAGTCCTTTTCATTAAATTGGACATACCCGATTTTTGCAACTCTTCATATATTTTAATTTTCAATCCTTTAATCATCTTTGTTGCTCTTTTAGAGCAGGAGTGTCAAACTGGCGGCCCACAGGCTGGATGCATCAAGTGCAGGCCCATCCCAGCTCCACAAAGGCAAAAAAAGTCACAATACGTCACTTGACATCACGTGATGTGATCAAGTTTGACACCCGTGTTCTAGAGTCTATTTTGTCATGGCAACCAAAACTGGATGCAATATTCCAAGTGTGGTGTTACCAGGCCATTATAAAATGGTACTAACACTTCACGTGATTTTGATTCTGTACCTCTGTTAATGTAGCTGGCACTGTGTTGATTTTTTTGACAGCTGCAGTACACTGAAGCAGTAATATCAGCTACAAATTAAAGCCAGGTTCTGCAGAACACCCTTTTCTGTCATGACTATGAAACTACCTGGTTGATTTTGATTCTAGTCTTCTCACAATGTGTAGCATGTGGACAGCATTTATGAAATATTTATTATTAGTAATACATTGTTAGTATTAATCATATGCAGTGTTGCGTTCATCTCTGATGCTTTTGCCACTGAACTCAGTACATTAAATCAGAAAGCATCAAAAGGTATATTCAGTGTTATACATGACAACTGGGATCTAGAGCAAAAGATCAGTGTTTATTCTTACATTCCCTGTTCCATCTCCAAATGGAAAATTGAATAAAATAAATGAGACAGAGCAACTTACACTAATCAATATGTTCTTTCTGCCCAGTTTTTTAGTTTTTCTCTTCTAGCTGACATTTAACATTCTTCAGTCTTAAAGGCCACTGAGTATGCACAGTCCCATTTGGATTCCAGCTCCCATGTTTAATATTTTTGTAGCTTGTCTTTTTAAAAAAAATATGTTTTGTACTTTTTCATAAATGCTTTCTTATTTTTTTAATCTTTATTATTTTCATGAATACCATTAACAGGTATTTTCCCATTCTAAATTTATGAATTGCTTTCAGTTTCTTGTACTAACCTAGTAAGATGATTTTGCATTTTATTTCTGTCTTAAAAGATATTAACCACTCACCTTTGAGTTATCTTGCAAACTTGGTAACATTTTCTTCAAACCATTAGTAAGAATATTTAAAAGCAGAAGACCAAGGACTGATCTTTGTACAAGCTTGTTTTTTTACTCTAATATGATAAAGGACCATAGATTGGCACTCTTAGTTTTATTTTCAAACTAGCTGTGTATCAACTTAATTGCCTTGCCAACTACTCCACAATTCTGTTGCTAATTATGCATGCCAGTCCATTTGTTTGCTGAAGTTAAGTTATATCATACCATTTACTAAGAATATTATCCAATGAAAAAAGAAATAAGATTGGCAACATTTATTCTGCGGGGTCCTGGGTCCTCTCTGAGCTTGCTGGTTTGCTTGCAGACATTTTATTACCAAACTAGATAACATAATCAGTGCTAGAAGGGTATGGGGTTTACTTTTATTTTTATATACTTTTGGCTTGCTAAGAGAGCACCAAGAATCCCACAGTTCAACCTCAAGATACAAATATTCTGTGCTGTCAGTAACATTTGTTCTTAAGAAATTCATGCTGACTTCCTGTAATTACTACTTTGTTTCAAAGTAGATAATTGTTTTTATTTTTATTTAATTCTCCGATAAGTGTTTTTAACTTTGATTTCTGGGTATCAAAGAATAAATTGTTGGAAGATCAGTCAGGAATTTCCTGACTGGAAAGGGCATGATTGGCAATCTATTTCATAATATATGTCAAGATAATTAAAATGTTGTCATGCAGGATAAGTTATATAAAAAATAATGTCATGCATCTTTGAAAAAACTAATATTGAATAACTTTATTCACTTCTTCAGTTTGCTTGGTGAAGCTTCAGTAGATGCTAACAAAAGTACTTCTCTTGTTATTTGTAGTATACATTATTGCCAGATTCACTCATTAGCATTTCTGAGCTGAAATGCATATTTTTGACACACAGTGTAATTCCTTCCTTTTTATTGCCAATGTTTCTTTTGAACAAATTATATGTTTTAATTGGCCCTGTCCTACTATATCACTGTGTCTCCAGTATCACTATTAAATCATATTTGCCTTTTTTATACTCTAATAAATAATATACAGACAATGAAAACCGTGTCATTTTAAAACTCTTTATAATCAGAAGTTCTTTCTGATTTTTGACTGAATGATTTTAAGAGGTTTCATTTCAGCCTCTTAAACATTCTTGAAGTACATAATTATGTCTCGTAGGTCCTTCAGAGTTTTCATTTATGCCAAGTTTCAGGCAGGAGCAAAACAAGGAGCACACATTGCAGGTCACAATTGCAGACTCCCACGTCTTCAGTTTTAACTTCAGTTAAACGCAAAACAGGGCTCCATCTATTGAAATCTCTTTATTTCTTCTACTTCTTTTTTCAGGATTTCAGAACAGCCAGGTACAAATAGCCTGAACACATTTCTTAGGAACTTCATTTAAAACTACCCAGCTCCTCTAGTCATTTGCTCTGGATGGAACTGTTTATTAGAGACATTTTCTGAAATGTATTGATTTTTATTTGCCTCTTAATTCATTATCTGAGACATGATAGCTGTTGGCAGCTTTTCTCATACTCCTAAAAGTTCTTACCAGCTTAATGTGTATATCTTGGGCATATTAGCTCAGTACGTGGGATTTGCAGATGCAGATCTAATGTGTATGTTCAAGAGTGTTGATTGGAAGGCAACATCACTTTCACATCTTCCCCTCCACTGAACTTTTGCATATGCAGGATGGGTAAGATGGGAATCAGTCACTGGTGGGATTCAACCGGTTCGCACCACTTCGGCCGACCGGTTGTTAAATTGCTAATTGGCCCTGCTCTACCTCTCACTCCTTATCTTGCCCCGCCCACCTTGCCCAATGCCTACAGTCACCCCTGTGGCATTTCTGCTGCTGCACTCTGGTTCCCTCGCTTGCCTCGACCATGGCCCCACCAGCCCAGCTGATCTCTGCCTGGTGAGTCTTCCTCCCTTAGCTTCCTCCCACACAGCCCAGCCCGCTTGCCCACATTTGCCATGGCCTACCTGATCTCTGCATGAGTGACTGGGTGTGTGGCTGACACTTGGCTTCCAGCGCCAGAGAGGGCAGGGCAGGGAAGTGGCTAGGTAGCCGCTGCCTTTCATTGGGGCATGTAGAACGAGACAGAGCTCCACTTGCTGCCTCTTCTTGCATGGCAGGCTTCCTGCCCCTCACTTTTGCTATAATTTGGGAGTGTGGCAGGTGGGGAAAGGTGGGGTGGGGGAGGAAGGGATGGAGCAGGAAATCAGGTAGGCAAAGCAATGCTTGGGGGAAGCAAGGTATCTGGCTGGTGGTGGGTGGGGCAAGCAGTGGAATCACGGTGGGAAAAAAAATGAAGCTGGTGTTATAGCCAAGACAACCCCCACTAAACAAGCAGCACCCACGGTAGCTCCATTACACCATGCCTTCTTCTGCCGGAAAGTGCACCCAGCCGTGTGTGGCCTTTTCTCAAATGGGCCATCTGTGTGCACATGGGGCAATTGGAGAGAGCGAGCAAGAGAGCTCTCCAACGTGTGTGTGTGTGTGTGTGTGTGTGAGTGATCTGTGCTTCAGTCGAAGCACCCAAACTTCTGGCAGCAGCGGGGGCGGTTTCTGAGCAGTATGATCCCCCCTCCCCAGTCAGCCAGGTCCACCTGACCTACTCCCTGAGTCTCGCTGTTCTCCTCACTCCCTCCCCCACTCAAGCGGCAGCAGGCTCTGCGGGACAACAGGGTGTCTCATTTTTCCCACGGTGCGGCATATACTTGCTACCTCTGCTTGTCTGCTTGCAAGTGGTGATCTTCTCTGCTTCTGTCGGGATGCTGGTACAGGCACCATGCATCGCTTGTCGGGACTGAGCAGGGAAGTCGCTGTCATGCCAGTCCCCTTCGCTTCCCTAAGTGCAGAGCTGAGGCCATGCACTTCCTCACCTGGCTGGCCACCATCAAAGAGCTGTGTGGCTGACAGCCGCTCAATGCTCCACGCAGCATCGCCCAGCTGCAGGTGGGGATGGAGCGGCCAGCCCAGCTTGGGCTTGGGCTGGCTGGTTGGAGCAGCACTGCAGACGAGGCCCCCGTGCTGCAGCTGAAAGAGAAGGTGCCATACAAGAAGATCCTCATGTTGGAATCTATGAACCAGTTGGTAAGGCGGTGGAGTACGCGATGCAGGAGCCCATCATCCTGAAAATGGGTGAGATCAAAAAGGAGCTGCGGAAAGATATCAAAAAGCCTTTCACAGAAGTCATCAAGGCCAACTTTGGTGATTTGTGGAGCACAACTTTAGTCGGGCCAGCTAACCCTAACCCACTGCAGGGCCAGCTGCCTGGTGCAAAATCTCATGGTTTTTCTCCTTCTCAGCGTCTTCCTTCCTACTCAAGCAGCAGTGAGGCCTGCGGGAATCATTCCTGCCCCTGTGCAGCGAACTCCGGAAGGCTGAATGAAGTTTTCAACTGAGTGAGGAAGCATTGCAGAACCAGGCCCTTCAAACCTGCATCCAGCCTGCCAGAGTTCACTGTGCCAGGGCAGGAATGATTCGTGCTCACTGTGAATCACCAATGTTGGCCTTGAAGATTTCTGTGAAAGCTTTTTGATAACCTTTAGCAGCTCCTTTAACCACTTTCAGGACTATGGACCCCGCACCGTGCACTCTACTGCCTTGACCTTCTGGTTCATAGATTCCAATGCGAGGATATTCTTGCATGGCACCTTTCAGCTGCAGCACGGGGGCCTCGTCTGCAGTGCTACTCCAACCAACCAACCAGCCAGCCCAAGCTCAAGCTGGGCTGGCCGCTCCATCCCCACCGGCATCTGGGCGATGCTGCATGGGGCATTGAGTGGCTGTTATCCACTGGTGGCAAGTCAGGCGAGGAAGTCCATGACCTTGGCTCCGCGCTTGGAGAAGCGAGGGGAAATGGCATGACAGTAGCTTCCCTGCTCAGCCCCAACAAGCGATTCATGGTGCCCACACCAGCGTCCTATGAGAAGCAGAGAAGATCACCACTTGTAATCAGACAAACAGAGGTAGCAAGCGTATGCCACATTGTGGGAAAAATAAGAGGCCCTGTTGTCCCGTAGACCCTGCTGCTGCTTGAATGGGGTGGGTGGGTGAGGAGAACGGTGAGACTCAGAGTAGGTCAAGTGGAGCTGGCTGATTGGGGAGGGGGTGATCATGCTGTTCAGAAGCCGCTCCCGCTGCTGCCTCCACCTCCCCACATAGAGGTTGGAGAGCTGGGAGGGGCCAGGCGAGGCACCCCTTAACGTGAGTGACAGTGAGTTTGCCACGCCCACCCAGTCAAATGACATCTCTCCCAGCAACGCCCCTTCCCAGCCAGTCAGAGCAGACAACCGGTTGTTAAATTATTTGAATCCCACCACTGGAATCAGTGGTATCCAGACCAGAGATGTAGTAGCTGTTATACAAATATACATCAGTTGCTCAGCGTTAGAACTTCTATGTATCCATTAAGAGCTGTGAAGGCACAGTGTTTAGAATGCGATATTTCAGGCTCATTCTGCCAACTGCCAGCAGTTCGGTTCTCACCGGCTCAAGGTTGACTCAGCCTTCCATCATTCCAAGGTCGGTAAAATGAGGACTCAGATTGTTTGGGGATAATATGCTGACTTTGTAAACCACCTAGAGAGGGCTGTAAAACCCTGTGAAGCAGTATATAAGTTGAAGTGCTATTGCTATTAATTCAGATGTGTGGGAGAAGAAACTTTAGGTTTAAGGCTTAATCTCCCTATGAATGCCACTTCCTTTTTGGTGCTAGCAACAGATGATCAATTGCTATATATGCCTTTATTCTTATCTGCAATAAATATTCTTGTCTAGCAAAGTGCCATTGTGAGTCTTCTGCCAAGCAGCGGTATCTTCAGGATCCAATGCTTTCAGCAAAATGAAGAATGAATGTCATGCTACCACACCACAATATGCACCTTCTTTTTAAAATTTGTATCACTTATATTATTGTATCAATGAGTCTGAAGGTGAGCAAAGATTTTGCTTGTTATTTTTTAAAAAAGAGCTGAAAATGGTATAATACAGCAATCATGACCGATGGTTTATGTTAGACAACCCTCATCTTTTGCCCTCCAAATGTGTGACTACAATTCCTATAAGATCTGGTTCCAAGCCAGAACAATACATGTTTATTAGAATTACAAAACCAATAATAGTAATGGTAGGAGTTTTCCAATGGATCTGGAGAGTATGGATCTGGAGAGGGTAGGCTGAATTACAGCTTAATCTTTTCTTTTTATATCTCAGTGTAAACTCTGATCAAGCAGGTTTTGCAGTTATCGGTAGCGGTTGGTTCCCAGACAAATATGATTCAGAAGGCAGTTTTGTAAATAGCCAGTTGCACGCTTCTCCATAATAAATGGAAAGACCTGCCTCTCTACATCTCACATGAAGGCTGTTAGAAAGAAAGTAAAAAGTTAAGTATACAGACCTACTTAATGGGTTCTAAATGGGGAATAGTTCTGTTGCTGAAATTCGTGTATCCTTCATCTCAATAAATCTTGCTAAAGAGATTTGGGATCTTTCTTGCAAAGTATTTCTTGTCTTCTGAAAAAGCTGGCAAGGTGCTTAACAGACTCTACACACTACAAACACCTGAAAATGTAAGAACACAGAGGATAAATGTCACAAACATTGTCAGCCACCTTGAATTCCATGAAGACAGACTGACTCCTTCAAAGAGCAGGACCATAAATAAGTGATATAGTGAAGCTTTGCCTGGTTCAATCCATGGCATTTATAAGTAGATCTGAGAACTCGCGCCTGAAAATCTGGAAAGCTGCTTCCAGAAAGCAGAAAAGATATATAGCTAGATGAATTAATAATGTCATTTAGTCCAAGACAAAAAGTATTAATGTTCTTAAAGCTCAGGATACCAGATTCCAGAAGATACAATTAATACAACTGTATTAAGTTCCAGCCAGATGATTATAATGATTGTGATAAGAAAAAAAATATCATGTAGGCTTTTAAATTCAACTTTTGTAATAGTTGAATGAAATCTATATGCACGTGCTCCACATTAAGTTGTTCATAAGCCTCCACTAGTTTTAAATAAATAGGAGGTGTCATATATAACATGTAATTCTTGGAAAAACAATACATGTTATACTTATATATTTCTTGCTATATACTTTTTATCAGATACACTTGGCATGATTTCATATATGTATTGTTTATACTTTCTGTAATACAATAAATAAAAAGTGCAGAAATTACTACTTATTTCTTCTAAGTGGTGCTAGCAATAATAACATCTTTGGGTAACAAATATTTTGATCCTTATAAAACAAGAAAATGATCCTGCACAAGCCTCCTACCACCCATAAATTGTGCACTTAGTGATTTTAGTAAATCTAGCTGATATTGTGGCAGTTTGGCTACCTTTCTTATTAAAGCATTAGTTTGTAGGATTTTCCTGACTAAAAATAATTGCAAAACTATTAATTGAAGTATCAAAAAAACTTCCCCCCAATATTACTAATGCAGTTGATACATATATATGCATACACAGATACACCACTATAAATAAATAAATATAAATAAATAAATATGAATGAATGAAATGGCAATGGCTAGAAAAAGAAGGTGTTTTAAAACATATAGTACATAAAATTATTTAATTACATCAATATTTTGTCAGATTGCTGATGTTCTTTAATTTTAACAGTTAATTTAAAATTCCCCATCTCACTTGTACCTTTCAGTACATTTTAAAAGTCCAGGATTCCTTTTCCTGGCTTTTCTCTACATATCTATGTCTTTTCTTCAATGCTTCTCCTTGCTTCTTCTTTTGAAACTCTTTTCTCAGCTTGAATATTTCTGCATTTCTTTTTGCATAGTCAGGTGTTTGAACAGTCTTGTTCTCCATCGTGTTCATGGTTAGTAAACTTAGTACAAGTTTTCAACTTGTATGTTTTAATATTTCAGGCTAGCAACTGAGCTCTTCATTTTTCTTGCTTACAAATACGATCACCCTGTCCTGGTAGCATTGATCAATACCTTTACAATACCAACACATTCCTCCTGAATCAATTCTGATTTAATAGTGTGTAAACATGGTTTTCAGGGCTGCAGGGCCAAGGTATGTGGGATCACTAGGAAAATGCAGAGTTAAATTTTCATTTCATAAAACCATATGTCCTGACTGATGATCGAAAATAAACTCTTCTGCATAAGTACATAAAGGGAGAATCTTATTCACCAAAATTTTGATGATGAGCCTCATTATAACTTTGTATCGCTTCATTTGTTTATATTATATAAAGCTACAATTTAAATAAATGCATGCATTTTAATTTTTAAACAAATATTCACATGTATTCATCCTGTCTTAGCTTACAAGTTTATGACAGTATAATTCAGTCCTCCTCAATCTAGCAGTTCTCATAAAATCCAGCAGTTCCAGAATTTTCAGTTTTATATTGGTTTTATATGGTAGTTTCTTGTTTATCCCATGATGTATAATCATTATCACTGCTGTATATGTCTTTAACCCCTTCTGACTATTTTTAAAAAATTATGGTAGGATAAAGGGTAAATAGCATATTCACTTTTGTTCAGGGGTGGAAACACAAATAAAAGTTACAAACAAGGATGAGGAAGGACCTAGGACCATGGTATGAAGTGGTTTTGGGGGGAATCTGGTGAAGGGAGGGGATATTTTTAGGGTTAATTTTTAAAAATCTGTTGAGCTCTTCATCTGAGCTGTTACATTACAATTTCTATATGTTTACAGACTTGAAATGATGAGAAGTTGTGCCATAATTTTATATAATAGTAATCAAAGGAAGCCTTGGGAAAATTAGAAGCTTGAAATCTGCATGTATCCTAAGATTTTTAGTTGCCCACCACTGTTTTAATAGATATGAATTCCATTTCATCAATATCAAACTCCTCTACATTTTTATTGAAGAATGTATGCTCTTGATGATGAATAGTTAATAACACATATTCTGCTTTAGAAGAACAATCTGAAAGTAAATAGAAAGCTTGAGCTTACTGAGAAAACTATGGGATATAAAGTAGTTAACTAAAGTTCTTGTTTCATTTAGAAATTGAACAGATTTAATCTTGAAGTATACCTAGAAGAAATAAATGGACACCATAATGGATATCATTTTTATGGTGTCATTTTTTTTGTCCAGAATTGCACTTCTATAATGCTACAATTGACATGATTTAGATGCTAAGTGGTATCGTGTGTCTCACAGGATAATTATTAAGTGTTGTTGTAAAGAAAACAAATATTTACAGGCCATAAAATAGAGAGCAATTGATGTTATTTAAACCTTGACACAAGAAAATATAATGTCATAGAAAACATAGACAAGTTAAAGATTTGTCTATCTATCTGTTTTCTCAGATATTTACAATTCATACCATATTTCAAAATGTTCAGGATACATTGTACCGTACTGATCACCTACATACAAATCAAGGATGTCTTTGCATGGGCTCTGACTACCAATTCTTCCTTTTATTTCTCTAAGAACTGAACTGGATATAACAATCACCCACTTAAATTCCTGATCCAGGTGACATGCAGCAGGCAGATGTGTTAGGGTGTTGATTAATTGGGGTGAAATGTCTACAGAAGACCCGAAGCCTAGAGAACCCAACTACTAAATATGTACTGATGGAAGAAAATATTTATAGCTCAGAGTTGAACTGTGGGTTCCTTCAGCTCTCTGAGTTTGTTTATTTTCTTCCAGATGTTTCATACCTAACTAGATAACATCATCAGTTTAAATGAGCTTGGGGTTTGATTTATATACAGTAGCTTAGCTTGCCAGTGTTAGTGACTGAGTGGTTTTCTCCTTGCTGGTCTTTTTATTTCCTTACAACTCCCTATAATTTTTCATTAGATTCTAGATGTTTTTTGTTCTTCCTAGCAACCTAGGACCACCAAGCGCACTCCCACCAATACTGGCAGGGCAAGTATATAAAACAAGAGGAAATCCAACCCTTTCTAAATTAGAATATGTGAAAGAATATTTTATCTGTTGCCTTCAAGTATGTAGATCATGAAAACTGTATTGTATGACTTGAATGAATGGTGAAAATTCCAGTTGAGCTTTGTAAGAACTTCAGTCTTGTAGATATACTGAATACGTACAACTAGCAACTTTCTCTGTTTATTTGCAACAATCTGATATTGAATAGTTTGTATTGTTACTGTTAAGATTACCGACCTACATTTTCCACCTCTTTTGAGAAGATCACAAAAATGTTCAAAATCACAAAGCTGAAATGTCTGACTTTAGAAATGTTTCCCAGACTTTAACAAATTTCTTCTTTTTGTCTCACTCTCTAGCAATCTCTCTGATATGTGAAATTACATGTGACACTGAATAAGATTTTTAAATGCATCCTGAATTTATTTTTTTTGTGGGAAAGCAGTTTAATGAAACTGAATGGTGGGAGATTCAGTACAGATAAAATAAAATGAAGTTAGACTAGGAAATTTGTTACCAAACCAAAAGCTAGTGTTCATTATACACAACAGCTCTGGGCAACATAGGAAAGAGGTGTCTTCATGGAAGATTTTATTTTATCTAGAAATCATGCATATCCCTCAGAGTGGGTCTCTGGGCATTCTACAGATGAAATGTGGTAGATGTTAATCTTGAGGGTTGATAATTGCTTCTGGACTATAATTCTATGTGTTAGTCATTGGGATACATGAACGGAAGAATACATTTGTTCTGCTTATGGACTTCCAATGTGCATGGATCTGGCCACTGTAAGGACACAAAGCTGAACTCAAGAGATTTCTAGATTTCTGTATGTATGAATTTTCTGCAGGAATTACTCTGTGAACCGGGAAGATATTCTGAATCATCATGCTCTGGCGGCTTGTTCTTCAAACTAAATATTGAGTTTATGCATTTAAAAAAAAAGTTTTTCATGATATAGTCCTTGTTTAGTAATTACAATTGGGCACAGCAATTTGGTTCTTTAGTGAACTGATTGCTAAATGAAACCGTGATGTGTGTGTGTGTGTGTGTTTTAAACAGCATCAGAACTGGGGGAGGAGAAAGTTATTTTATAGCTCAAATAAATAAACTTCATGAAATGACGGAACTGTATTGGTTTGTTAAGTACAATTCAATACTACAGTTCAGTATATAGGACTCTTTTTGCATAGCTATTAACATGTCTCTGGGTGTAGCAGCACTCATCTTTTAAAAAAAAAACAACGGTGACTGTTTTGGCAACCTGTTCTTGATATTATGGAAAGAAGTAGGATGTGATAACTGAGCTCCAAAACAAGCAGGCTGCATGTATCAAGTAAGTTAACTATGCCACAGTATTTGTCTTATCACCAGCTCTCCCTGTCTCAGAGAAGCTGTATTTTGTTTTGCCTGTCATTAGCACTACCTACAGTTTGCTCCCATTTCACCTAATTTCTTTCTATCTCTAACATAACATGGCTGCAGTATGGAGTCAGATGAACAAATGAGAAGGTTATTCAGAAGAAGCATGATACCAGTAGGTGGTATATTTCAACCATGTGAAATTTGACAACAAGGATTCCCCCATCCACAAGCCCCCAAATTAGGTAGCAATTATTTTTGATGGCTTGGCATCAAAGTAAATGAGAAGGGGCAAGACAGAAAAAAATAAAAATCATTATTCATTGGATGATTAATATTACTCTGAAGCAGGCAAATATGTATTCAGTATGAGGAGAAAACATAAGAAATTTTAATTTAGCATGAATATGCAACGAGAAGAGAATTTGAATTAATCATTGTTATAAAAGTTCCTCTTGACTGTGTTAAATAAAAGGTGCAGGAAATGTTTTAGGGCATATTTTCTTACGGGACTGTCTCTCATCCTGTTAGATAGTCAAGGGAAGCATCCTCAGGTCCCATCCATGAGAGAATGTCATCTGTCAGGACCCAGGATCCTGCTGTGGGACCTTCTTTTGGCACGTTATGCTCCTCCACCCCTTCCCCAAGAAACCAGACTTTCCCCAAGCCTGCTGTCCTTTCACAAGGCATTAAAAACTTAGTTTTGCTATCAACCCCAGGTCTTGATAGTATGGGTAAGCCTATAAAGATTTAGTGTTTATGACTGTTCTTGGCTGCTCTTTTTATGCTATTTCCATTGTTTTAATTTGGGTTGTTTTCATTCTTTTTCATTCTTTTAATAGTTATTAAGCTAATATCATGGACTGATTGCCAAAATATTCGTCTTTTTTTTTTTTAAATGTTAATAGCAGGAAAAGCTACTGAATTGTGTGTTTGTGTGTATTCACAACACACACACACACACACACACACACGCTCAGAGTCATATATATGGTTGGGTTACCTAGAAATTTAATAAAAATAAATAACTCCTAAGCCAGGAACTGATAGAGATAAAATTCTCAGCATTCTCAATTTTATAGCATTGTTTAGTGTTTCTATTGCATTTTTATAAATGTAGAGCAACACTTACATTTCTTACATGGCAATATCCCAACTTGAAAAAATAACAGCATTGTTTTAATGTTGCTAGAAAAAGACTGTTTTATCTTGCTTAAAAAAAAAGAAAAGAAAAAAGTGGTCTAAAGCCTTTTCAGTTTGCTATGTCTTCCAGATGTAGTGGACTACACCAGCCAGTTGATTTAATTGGAGCTTAATTTATGTATGCTGCAAATAATATCTTAACTTATGATGGACTGAAATGGACAGATGAAAAGGATGAGGACACTCTAACAAGTTAACAGTCAGATAAAAGGAATCTCAACCTGAGGCAAAACTGAATAGTTGTCTCAGAAAACCCTCTCTGGTTCTTATGAAAATAAAGGGAGGGATGGGGGAATGGCATTAGGATTTTATTGTAAAGTTACAATGATGATTCCATCACTGTAATGCTATAATAAAAGTAGTATTAGGAGTCATAATTTGGTTTCCTAGCCTGGGCTGCCTTGAAGGGCTGACATGGACAATAAAGTCTCTAATGATATGTTGCCTGCTTTTCTTTTCCTGTGGTGGTATAAATAACTCCTCCACCCTTTCCACTCTTCTAAGTTTGATACAATTTTCTTTGTCCTCATGAACTGAAAAGAGTTGCTGACTCATTTCATTATAATCTTTATTAACTTTTTCTGCCCAGAAGAAGCTCATTTGTAAAATTTACATTTCATCTCATATAGGTCTTTCCTACTAATCTGTCCTGTTACTGAGTTCAGAGACCATATATCTTTGTACTGTCAGTATTATATTGAATTATTTCCACCATGTCAACAATTCATGGATTATGAAATTCTTTTCTGATTTTGAACCCCCTTATCAGGTATTTTAGGTTTTTGGATGTTGAAATGAATAGTGTACTTTTCTTTCATTCTATATATATGATGCAGATGGCATTTTATAGTAAAACTACCAATAAATTATATTTTTTATTGGGAAAGCTTTGGCACAACATAATGTGATGTACTTTCAGAAGATTCTCCACTTGATGCTAGTACTTAGTGCTTTACTTCAAGAGAGAAATATATTAGAATAATTTAAATAAAAGGCAGAATGTGATATGAAATAGTGATTTAGCACAGAACGATCTAGAATCTTTTAATTTTGGAGATGAATGCTCTCACTGGATCAAGAAGCACCCTGAAGGGAATGAATGCAACTTTTTGATCAATACTTGCTAGATTTATTCATTTTTACTTATTTTAATATTAATTAATATTATTTTGAGAAATTCTTTCTCACATTGTACAGTCTATTCTGTACATATTATTTATATAACACCTATGAAACCATCCCTTGTACATTAATGAAGTCCTTTTGGGATATCTTCTTACATTATGAAATTTCAGAATTATTCTAGTAAATATATAACATAATTACGCACAGGATATGCAAAAGCAAAGAAAGGTACTTATTTCTTTGAGATCTCCTCCATACCCAATAGTTATTATTTTATCATTGCCAAATTAATTCACAGAGAAAAATATCAGTGCCTCAGTGGTTAGAGTGCAGTACTGCAGGTTATTTCTGCTGATTGTCAGCTGCCTGCAATTTGGCAGTTCAAATCCCACCAGGCTCAAGGTTGAGTCAGCCTTCCATCCTTCCGAGGTGGTAAAATGAGGACCCAAAATTGTTGGAGGCAATATGCTGACTCTGTAAACCACTTAGAAAGGGTTGTAAAGCACTAAGTCTAAGTTCTATTGCTATTTCTATATGCAATAGCATTTATAATGTCATAATGATAAAAAGACTAGAATTTTTTTTTACAATAATAAGAATTTTAGTTGACTAATTTTGAAAAACAACCTTTTTTTGTCCCTTTTCTCCCCCAGCCCCATCAATCAATGTTGATGAATAAGATGTATCAACAAATTTATAGTCTATTATTACAGATCAGGTGCTGATTACTCTTTGTGTAATTGTTTTTGGTTAATCCAAGTCCCAAAATCTAAAACATTTGATGTTCAATAAATTTGATATTCTAAATATATAGCTAACAACGATGTATCCAACTTTTAACAGAATTCAGAGTCATATGAACAATCCTGCAAATTTTGAGTAAAAAAATGGCAAAAGAATGATCTTAATTTAAATTTAAATTCCTATTCCTACTCCTACTCCTATTCCTAAATCTCATTTCTAACAGCAAGATAGTTACATTAAATCCTTATTAAAATCTCAAGAGTATTCCAAATCCATATATATCTTCAGAGACTACTCAGAGAAGAACAGAACCGAAGACACAAGCCTGAAGATGACGAATGAGACTTCGTCGAAACGTCGCCAAGAAACGTCCAAATCTACGCGG
>JANHFL010005816.1:33807-47584 GCA_032468155.1 Oxyrhabdium leporinum | reverse complement strand
CCTACCTCGGAAGGATGGAAGGCTGAGTCAACCTTGAGCCTAGTGGGATTTGAACCGCTAGATTGAATCAGCAGGCCAAAAGTGTTTTCAAAAAAGACATGAAAGTGGGGAGCCACTATTTTTTGGTCCCCCCCTACCTGGCTTACTAAAGATTCACAATCGCTGCAGTCGCCCTCTAGATTTTGAATTTTTAACTGTATTTTCTGCTTTTGTGCTGCACCTGATGGAGGGAAATGAGGAACCTGAGACCCGAGTTCTCTTTTGTGCTCTTTTGTTTGCTCATAATATCAACATTGCTCAATTGAAAGAAGTGCCTGTTTTTTTCTGGAGGACAATTTCTGCGATTTGTGTTTAACTGCTCAGACTCGAGCTATTTCAGCCAGAGCACCAAAGGAGTGGCTTGCTCTGACTTGCTTCGTGTTCGGTCTTTGGGCTCATCCCATATGCAGCCCCTGTCTCTCCACAGGCTTGGATCCCTGATGTCGTGAAAAACAGTTCCTCATTCCTCCATGCTGGTAATTCTTCATGTGAATGTGGTGTTTGTGCTGAATTAATTGGAGTCGCCCTGAGGAGTGCTAGACTCGCAGAGATTCAAAAGTATCTATCTTTTTTTCAGCTTCAGACAAGCAGAGGGGCTTGGGTGGTTGGAGTTTTCCAGTCTTATTCAGCTACCATACCTGTTCAATCCTTTATGAGAAATGCCAGACTACAGCTAGTAAGGAAAGGCAGATGAGTTTGGTCTCCATGTCTGAAAACTCTTCCCCATTATGAGATGGGGAACAGTTGGGCTCAAAAAATTGTTTATTTATTATTCCAGTTTATATAGCCGCTCAACTCATATATATGACCAGAATACAACAATTGAAAATGATAAGAACAGTACAAAAGCATATTAAAAGTCATCATAAAATAAAACTCATAGCCCAGGTGATCATATCGCTGCAACCACTGTGATGGCTCGAGTCTTTTCCTATCATTCATTCAGTAATTCATTTTTTTTTCTCTTTAACACACCTGCACGCTACGGAAGGAAGAGCAATAGGGCTTCTCTTTCTCTCTGTCCCTCCACCCTCATCTCCCTGAGTCTCTTCAACAATGCACATCCCTGCTGACCGGCACATGCTTCCTGTTGTGGCCTCCCGCCGCGTGTCTCCCATTCTGGAGTCGCAGTCTGGTCACACATCTGGCTAAAATCCTTTCCCTGTGACTCCTGTCTCCGATCATTGGCCCCGTGCATTCCCCTCGGGGCCAATGCGCTTAGAATGATATATGGAACCAAGCCTGTGTTTCTGTTTTTGCAGGAAATTGGAGTGGCAGAATTCCACAGTCCCTTCCAGCCTTGCGTTTCTCTTCTCCGACCTCATTGTCTTGATGGGGGGGCAGGGGGGGGCTGTTCTAATCTTACGTGAAATGATTCTCCTACATCAGATTTAGCTCGAATTAGTCTGGTAATTCATATCCTGGAGAGTTGCTAGATATATCCAAGAATTCAGTCAAGATGAATTCTTGAAATTCTGTGTCCTCACTCCTGTGCGGCTAGGATCAGTAGTAATAGCGGATTCCTCTTGGAAAGGAAGCAATCACTTTATTTGGGTAGGCAGACGCTTGTGGCCAGCATGTTCCTGCCTTGCACGGCACAGGGAAACTGGAGAGCAGGTTACTGTTTTAGTCTACGCCAGGGAGACGCAGGTTGATTGCTACTTGACCTTGGAGCCCGCTTTGGGCCTCCTTCATAGGGTGACAGTTGGAGGGATCAAGTAAAAGCAGAATATAAATATAAGAAAGATGATCTACCTCAGCTGGTTTATTTAAAGACTACTGTAAACTAACAATTCTATCAGCTTGCTGACGAGACTGGTTTGTATAACTACAGTAACACTCAGTTTTGCCCTCCAAGTGCAGGTCCCACTTGCTCTTGAGTAGCTGTTGGAGGCCCACACCGTCTTTCTGATCACGATTTATTTGGGTCTTGCTGTCCAGATTCCCCTCTCCATCTCCTCTCTTGCTGTCCTTCTCCAAAGCAAGTTTTTCCTATAAATTGGCTGAAGTTATCTGTTGGCTGCTATGAGTGGAAAACAAGGCAACGTGTTACTTAAGACGGTGTGTTGAGTGGCTGGGTTATGAGCAAGGAGAGACCCTCCCGGAACCATCTTTCAGTCATGAAAGATGCTACCGTCTTTCATTAAGTCTGAAAGAAGATTGTTGTTAAAAAAATTACTGAGTTCGGACACCCTGCCTTGAATATTTTGGGAAAGTAGTGGATCAATCAAGTGCTATGCATTTTGAGCTTTCAGAACTTGTCCTTTTGCCTTTTTTTTTTTGTTTTAAGAAAAAGGGCGAAGTAAGAAAAAGAGCCAATTTAGTCTAGTGGTGGGGGACCAGGCTAGAAACCAGGAGACAGTGAGCTCTAGTCCTACCGTTGGCATGAAAGCCAACTGGGTGATTTTGGGTCAGTCACTCACTCTCAGCCCAACCCACCTTGCAGGGTTGTTGTTGTGGGGACAATAGACGAAGGAGTATTAGGTACGTTGGATGCTTGTGTTGTTTATAAAAATAATAAAAGGCAGGAGTGTGTGCGTGTGCGTGCGTGCGTGTGTGCAGAAGAGACCATGCCTGCATAAAAAAGGGGCCATGTGTGCACTTTTACAGGAATCGTGGGAATAATCTGCATATGTGCGTATGGGGCCATGTCAGGTTTAGAGGTAGTGTTAAGTTTGTATATTAACAAGGGAACTCTTATTTCAAGTTGGAAAGAGAGTGGCTGAACTAGAAGAGGAACCAAGGTTGCTTATTTTATCCCACACCGACAGAAATGTCCGAACCAGCCCTGAATCTGTCTCTGAGATCATTGCAATTGTCTGTGATACTATAGAAAAAGGGTTGCCATTTTTCAGCTTATCTGTTCATACAGTTAATTATATACCGTGCCCTGGAACAATCTGAAAACAAACCCAGTCTTAAGGAAGATGAATGAACTGCTTTATCCGTGATAAAGGACATAAACATCCCATAAGCTTCATACTTGTCAGGCAGGTGTGTTAGAGGACCCTGTGAGGATGGCAGTTACTCTCTTGGGCATTCTTATTGTCTGGTCTGGTCTGGTCTGGCTACGGGATAATTTAATCTAGGGACACTGGGGGGTGGGGGCATTGACCATGTTGTGCTGGAGTTCTTGATTTAAGGGAATTGAAAACTTGAGTATAGTTGGGCGGTGTCTTGCAGAGGAAGAAACCGGATTGCAATCATTGTGCCAATAAGCTAGGATTCTATGGCTAGAGAAACGAATGGAAAGGAGCTGAGGGTTGATTGAGAGCATCGTTTCTGAAAAGGGAGCTTGGAATGGAGCAGTCAGCAGCAGTCCAAGCTATTGCTCCTCCTCCTGGGATGCAGTGGTGTAATTTTTCTGGATTATTTTTTCCTCACAGCACCTGGCCAGATTTGGTCCCTTTGCAAGCGCAGACTTCTTTTGCCTCTTTCCGTGCCATGTCAAATGTTATCCTCTTCTGTTTTCTGTGAACAGTCAGGCTGATGGTCTACAGAGAACTGTGTCTTTCTGTATAATTGTCCAACCTTCCATTGGGTTGGAAAGGATGAAAAGGGCTTCTTCAGCTATCTTCTGACTGTAGGGAACCTAAACCAAAAACAGCATCCAGGCTGCTGTTTAAAAGCTGCAAAACGTTGATCAGCGATAAAGAAGAGGGGAACTCCCTGTTTCTATTTTGGTTCAAAGTTCTCTTTAGTAGACCTAAACTTTAAAATGGATAATTTGGCCAAAGTGTACTTATTTATTTTGAGAGCATTTAAATCTTCACAGCTAGATAAATTACATCCTATGACTGAAGGACCTAGCTGGTAGTCTGGCCGAACATTTGTGTATTTTCTTTGAAAAATCCCAACATACCAGTAATCCTGATAATATTATTTGTGTACAGCAGACCATTTAGAAGATTTAGTCTTAAGGAGCTTACGAACAAGACACGAATGGATATGTCCAGAGCAACTCTTGCGAGGCTGGTTTAATGTCACTTTCGATCTGGTAAACTGATCGTCTGATTTCAGTGAGGCATTTGACAAAGTATCCCAAATCTTCTGATTAGGAAGCTACTGAAAGGCAGGCTGAGTGGCGTGAAAATTTAGAAGGTACTTGAAAGTCACATGTTTCTTCATCAAATGAGAGATACTTGGTGGCATCCTCCAAGGGTTGCTCCTTATTGCTCATCATGTTTATTAATGACTTGGAAGGTTGAAAAGAATATTTATCAGATCTGTAGATGACACCATCTTGGGTGGGATACCTAACATCTTTGAGCAGGGCTGTCAAACTTGTGGCCCACGGGCCGGATGCATCACGCACTAGCCATGGCCACGCCCGGTTTAGCGAAGGGGGGGAAAGTTGCGATACGTCATGTGCTGCCCCTGTGACAATGTGAGTTTGACACCCCTGTCTTAGAGCATTCAAAATGATATTCAGAATCTCAGTCCCACCAGGTAGGCCAGACTAGGAATCAACTCCACAGGAAGGTTAAAACTGCTTTTATTAAGAATGTTTATAATAACAGAATCTCACAAGTCTGATTGTGCCGTCTCCTCGTCTTCCTTAGATACAGGATGAGAGATGCCTCATTTGGCAATTTTATTTCTGAAAAAGATCTTGGAGTAGAAGTTAATTGCAATCTGAGTATAAGCCACCCAAAAAGAAATGCAGTTTTACATTGCATCAACAAGTGTACAGTATAATTTCCAAAACAGAGGGAATATTTTGCATCAAGTATGGAGCCTAATTTTCAGCATCATATTTTAAAGAGGATTCAGATAACTGAAAGTAGTTCAGAGAAGAGCAACAGGGATGATTAAGGCAACATAAATTAGACCTGCAAGGGAAAATGGTGGAATATGAGAAGGGTTGGGAATCCCTTCCAACTATCTCATCCTGTGACCTGAGTCCCATTAATAGCTGAAGAGATTCTGGGTAAACAAATAGACTTCGAACTGCATAATCCAACGCCGTCTTCTCTTTTTTGGGTCTTTGAATTTAAAGCTCTGCACAGCTCTATTAATTTCCATGACAACGAAGGTCAGCATAGTGAGTATTTTTCACAGTTACAGCTGTAAAAAAAATCCAAAAGAGCAGGAGAAATGCTTGCTGATGGTGGCTTTTGAGAGAGTTACTAACTAGATTACAAAGTGCAAGAAGAATCAATCAGTCTTGCATTAAAGAAAGCCTTACCTTTGGGGTGAAGGCCAGGAAGCAAAAATTCGGCATATTTGGGGCAAGTGCTCTGGGGGTAAAATTGGGTAAAGCTATTCTTGGCAGAGCTGAGGGAAATAGAAGGAGGAGAGCAGAGTGAGAAAAGTGGGTGGGTGGGATGCAAGAGGCTACCTGATGCTCCTGGGAAGAGATGGAGATGGACCTTTGTCTGAGGAGTTGTCAGAATGGAGCCTGACTCAGGGGCCCCTAACTTATCAAATATGGGAAAGCTCTACTGTTAGCTCACGAGATGCTAAAAATAATTTTTAACAGTGGTTTGCTAAATGGCTACAGTGGCTTGTTCACAGAAAACATTCTAAATTTTTTCACAATTCTAAACCACCACGACTGGGGTTTGTACATTATTCTGAAGTAAAAATGAAAGTCCAATTGATTATTGTCACGTGTTAACTTCGTCCTTGAAATGTGGTCGTATCTACAAGTTGTAAGACAACCAGGGTTTTCTGATGGGAGCAAGAGGCATCTCCCCCTGCCTTGTTGAGCTTTCAACCCTCTTCTCATGATACCCTTGAACGGGTAAAAATGCACTCAAGCTCAACATTGGGTGGACAGAACTACAGGTAGTCCTCTACTTACAGCCTGCCCGCTTATGGTCATGATGGTCATAAAGCAGGTCGCCCCAAGGCTGGACCCATTTTTAATATCATTTTTGCTTAAGTTCTTAAGCGAACCCATTGTTTGCTGTGGGCCAGTTTTGCAAAAAAAAAACCCCCACCAAAACCATGAATTGTTGTCACGCGACTTTGGGACACTGCAAACAGCTCTAAATGCTGGCCAGTTGCTGAGCACCCAAAATGCAGTCACATGACCCTTTGGGGGGGCATCTCATAACTTCAGAACCGAAGAGTAAGTGGCTGCTGGCTGATCCATTGTAGCTGTGAACAATTGCTAAGTTGTGTCATAATAGGTCATACTACCTGTGTGCAGTTTCCTTTGCCACTGTATCAAACTGATTTGCCATTCTCTTTGTCTGCATTAGTTGTTTAGGTTTCTCAGTTTAGCTTTATTTATGGCTTGTATGGCTGCTGATTTCACAACAGTGACTGTGAAACAAAGATTAAAACAGCAACTACAACCATATCTGTTCAAATACCTCCATAACGCCTCCTTAAATAAAATGCACATTTGGCTTGGTCTTCCTAGCTGTCTTTGAACCCAGGAAAAAATGTGCTCCTTTAAGGCACATCCAACATCTTCAGAGGGTCTCTGCTGGATCCAAGGCACAATTTGCAATTTCGGGTTTGAAGGATGCACAGCTCCCATTCTCTTGCATTTCCCAGTTCAAGAGTAACATATTTGCCACTAATGTGTGGTAACAATTTCTTCCTGATGTTGCCAATGTTGCATCAGCCCAGCTGAATTACTAGCTGCAAAGTAATGCTGAAATAAATCTCACGTCTAATCACTCTTTTGTATTTAAGCCAGTGAAGAAAAAGAAAATAAAACGTGAAGTGAAGATTCTGGAGAATCTGCGTGGTGGAACCAATATTATTAAACTGATTGATACAGTCAAAGATCCAGTGGTAGGTATCGGGATAAATGAAAGAGATTGGGATTCTTTGCTTCACCTGCAGAATGGAATTAGAAGCTTTTAAATGACATTCTGATTTGTATATATTTGTTTTATTTGTGTCTGTACACGCACACATACGTGTGTGTGTACGCATATATTCACACTTCTGCTGGGAAAGCTGAATGGCCAGGCTGGGGTCAGATTATCCTGGAGAAGGTCTGACTGTGATCGGCTAAGAATCATCACTGGCTTGATGGTGCATCCTCCATCTCACCGCATAGAGAACAGTTGGATTTGGATTTCTAATTGGTTTCTGAAAGGTTTAATATTCTTTCAAACAAAATTCTCCTTCAGTCCTCGGGGTAGGTCAGGAAAGAGGAGAAAACCGGCAAGTATGAGATAATTCAATACTGCTTGCTATATCTTTAATGAGAGAAACAAATTCGGCTGTTTAATTTGAACCAGTTGAAAAAAAACAAAAACCCCTTGAAATAATTAAGGAAATGGACTAGAACAGAGTGTAATTAAATTGAACCGTTCTCTCTTTCAGTCAAAAACTCCAGCTCTGGTGTTTGAATACATCAATAATACAGACTTCAAGGTGAGTCAGAAATGCTTGGGAGATGGGACGTGGAGTTGCTCCTTCTGGCAGAACACAGTGTGGAGCTTTTAAGGCAGTTTGCAAGAAGCTGACCTGACAACAGGAAGCTGGTGGTGGCTGTGGTGACACAGTTCAAAGAAAGCTGCGCAGAGCCAGTTTATTGCTTTGCTTTGCTTTGCAGAATCAGTCTCAGGAGAGCAACAGTGGCCCTGCGGGGGTCATTCCACACTAATCTCTCTGAGGGAATACTTCGTTTATAGTTGCGCTTTTCATTGGGGAACTGGGCTAAATTTTGAAACGTACAGTAGTTCTGGTGGATTTAGTTCAGTCCTTTGGAAAATTAAGACCAGGCTGTAGAATGGTTAGGATCTGGGATGAGTTTGTTGAACCTAACATTGCAAAAAAATTATAATAATTTTTTTTAGAGAGGAAGCCAAAAAGAATTAGCTGCGTATTTACGCTGCTGATACAGTAAGAAATCCTCAAGCTGGGAATGAGCTCACAGAGACATCAGCAGCTGTTTAATAGGAACAGAGAATTGTGAATAAAATTCTACACCTAAAGGAAATTTGGAAGAAGAGCAGCAGGTCTGGAGTGGAAAAAAATTGAAACACTATAATTTTTTTAAAAGAACATTGATATTGTGGTTGCATTAGAAGCTACATACATTGTAGGAATAGTATCAGTGATTAGTGGATGTAAAATCTAATGGAAATACCAGTGAATGTGCCTTCAGATTGTAGGAATAGTATCAGTGATTAGTGGATGTAAAATCTAATGGAAATACCAGTGAATGTGCCTTCAGATAGAGGGCATAGAGTCTAATAAATAAGAAAACTCTAGTAGAACAGATACCTCCACAGGATTATTGAAATTAAAATCCAGCAAGCCAGAGTAGTACGAAGGATATTCTGCTTCCCTTGAATTTCCAGGGGTCATTTGTGTTAGTGAGAGAAATGGGCTGGACCAGTGGTCATGATGGGTTTCTTCCACTGCCATTAGTGCTATTTGGGCAAATACCCAGTGGCCAGATCTCGGGCAGAGGGCCTTCCCCACATTCACAGCCTGCTTCTTGAGGTTGTGGGTGGCAAGTATTGGGGAAATGAACCCTGTTGGTATCCAGTTCAGTTCACTAGCCCTGGTCAGACAGAAGAGGTTGGCTGCCAGTGTAGCTAACTAATTAGCAAAAGAAATGAATTTCTGAAGAATGTTATCCAGTCCAGGTGTATATAAATATATATTCTGGCTGAAGTCGCTGACATTATTAGTAATTTGAACTGGTAAAGCAAGAAATCCAATGCATTAAAACAATCCAATTTTGTTTTGAATAAAGGAAGCCAGTCAGATCAGCTGTTAAAGAATAAATATATGAAGAGGTTGCTGAAGGATGTGTTTTGTATCTGACTTGATTGAGTATACTGATTGATGCCTAAACCCATTTTCTTCCCAAGGAAGAATCTGGGAAATCATGTCCGAGAGAGGCAATGAAGTGAAATTCTAAATACTTAGATGATAGCCAAGGTCCTTCCAGAGCTCACATATAACACATTTGGTCATGTAATAAACATTCTAGCATCTGTGCCACTTCCAGAGCTGACGTTTGGAATGTAGCCACAGAAGCTATGCATTTCCAGATTTTAGATTTTCTGTGGACGAATGTAAAAGTGGAGGTGATCTGGATGGATGCTGTATTCATAAATCTGGCAGGGCTTGGATGAGAGAGCAATGTCTCCTATGGGTTGTAAGTTTTAATTGTGTACCATCCTGACTCATTTGTGAGGGGGCTGCTACAAGAATTGTGTGGGTAGAGAATAGATAAATCATTTTAAGAATGGAGGGAAGTTAAGGTCCTTAGTTACCCTCTCTGCAAGCGGTGCCATTTAACTTTTTGTCAGTAATTTAGGTGAGGGTTGGAAGCAGGGCAGGGGCAACATTGCTGTCACCACAGTGGAGGTCAGCTTAAGGTGTTAACGATGTCTGTCGTAAGGTGTTACTTCTAACCTCCCCTGCAGGATAGAAGTATTTCCCTTACAGGGTCACCATAAGCATTGGTGTGCAATTTAAAACAGAGTTCTAGGTGTATTCTAGGTTCTGACTGCTTTGTATTAATACAACTTCTCAGCTGTTACCCGTGTAAGCTGCTGCTGTTCATCAATGGTCAGCTTTGCATGCGGAGACTTCCCTACCCCAATGCCATGTTAGAGTGCCAGCTTGTTTTTACCTAAACCACTTGGCAATCTTTCCAGCATGAGTGCTTCGCTTTAAACACCCGCCTATCTGCATGGGAGCTTCATCAGATTGCAGATGGTGGGTAGAGAAAGCAAGCTTTAGGATCCTGCCCCGTGCCTTGGCTTTCCAGAGTCATTGGAGGCTTTGTCAGTCTCCCCTTAGGGCTCTTGCAGTCCGTAGGGACACCTTGTTGAATGCAGAAGAGCATCTGCAGCCACCCAGTCGGAGGACCTAAAAGGTCCTGGAGCCACAAACCTGACTTATCTTTTCTTGTGTTTCTTTCAGCAACTGTACCAAATTCTAACAGATTTCGATATTCGGTTTTATATGTATGAATTGCTCAAGGTGAGTGTTCACGATTTTAATTATTAGAAATTTTAAATTGCCTAGTAGCTGAAGTTCTTTGAGCGGTTTAAATGAGGGAGCAGCCATTTACATTCATGGCACCTAAATTTAAGTTTTCTCAGATCACAAATCACTTTTTAAAATTTTGTCCAAAGTAAAGAGAAATCGGAAAGTTTGTAGTCAGGCTTGAGAATGACACCAGTGTCTTTGCTTCGGCATTAAAGGCATGCAGCTGTTGGTTGAGATCCAAAACGTTGCAGAATCAGAATTGAACACGTGGGGCTAAACCTTTGGTTGGTTCATATATCGCTCTAAGTTATCTTTAGTCTGTTGAGTAAACTCCAACTGACCTAGTTTACATAATACTCCAAGCTTTACAGAATAATTCACTATTAACTTAAATTCATAATTAACTGCTAACTTTAAAGAATAATTAACAATTACTCCAAGCTTTAGAGAATAATTCACAATGAAATTTATGGAACCAAGGTATCAAGTTCTGTCTGTGGAGGGATTCGTTAAATTAAGGGACTTGGGTACGGATCTCCAGAATGGCCATGCTTTGAATCCCCAGTAGTTTGCGGTATTTTAGACTTCATGCTTCTGGACAATGCTTTGTTCCCAGGTCGGTTAATTTTGCATAGGATGGAACCATGGCACAGCCAATGCAGCGGGCCCCCCCCCTTACATTTTGATTTTCTCCTCTGTGCCACTCTGTCCCAAATAACTGCCATGCAAGAGATGGGGAATGGGCAATGGGTCTTTCTTCTGCCTGCTCTTGCCCATTATTTGCTTCCACTTAAGTTCCTAGAAGGTAGAACAGATTCTGAATAAAGTGTGGGTTCAGAGGCACCACGTGGGGGTTAGTAATACAGAAGAAGGCACCAATTTCATATCAAAGACCCTCGTAGGCACCCCAGTAGCATTTCTGCTTGAAGCGTTGCTTTTGAGAACAGGTTGTTCCTGCCCTGTTGAGGAGGCTCCCCGGAGCAAGGGCTGGGCACAGATCCTGAGAGCAACTTTCCCTGCTCAGATGCTGGGAGTCTGTTGTGCCCGGGCTGGGCACACGCTCAGGCTAAAATCTGGGCCACATTTTTTTTCAGGAGCCAAAAGATTACTAGTTCTTGCAAGCATTCATCCTTGAACTAGGTGTCTAACCAGATATCATGCAAAAGAAAGAGATAGAAAAAGAAGGCAAAAAGATGAGGCCATCTGGCAGAGAGCAGCGTCAAGCCATTGGATGCCGATCCTAACTGAGCAAGGCAGGCTGGGCCTGGGGAGTTGCAGAGGTCTTGGGGAACTGGTGAAAGGGCTCTGCCATCCGTCGCCCTTGCTTCTGCAGCCTTCTCAAATGGCCTTGGGAGGGGGCTTCCCATTCTTGAACTGGTCTTGAACTGGCTGCTGATTCCTTTGGGCGTGGGTGTGGCTGGGGCTTGTGCCTTCCAGGTTAACCATTGTGCTTTCAAGTTTTTTAAAAAAATATTTTTGACTTTTCGTATTTGGTTTTTGTAATATTTTGTTTTAGTATTGTTGTTCATGGCCCAAAGCCATTTGTTTGTTGGGCAGCATTACAAGCATAATTTCTAAGCAAATATTTTTTGCAGGCCTTGGATTACTGTCACAGCATGGGGATCATGCATAGAGATGTCAAGCCCCATAATGTCATGATAGACCATCAGCAAAAAAAGGTAACGCTTCTGAAAGGCATCGGAGGGCTCCTGCAGCCCCTCCCATCCCCATGCATCAGAGATGGGTGGCCCAAATATCTTAAGGAATGGAATCTTCATTGATTAAGTTATTTAACCATGTCAATTATATAAAACTAATAAAAATATATCAATAAGATGGAAAGAAAACAGTAGGATATGTTCAGAGTAAGTCATCAGCCCTACAGTTAAACTCAATCTGATCTAAATATTTTGTCCTCTTCAAAAAGTCCTTCCTCGCAAAAAGTTAAACAGTTTCTCTTGAATGCTCCAATATTTTTGAGTTTTTAAATAAGAATCAGAATCAGAATAGAGCTGGAAGGGACCTTGGAGGTCTTGTAGTTCAGCCCGCTTCTCAAGCAGGGGACCCTAGACCATTTCAGACAAGTGACCAGTCCCTTCTTGAAATCCTCCAGTGATGAGGCACCCACAACTTCTGGAGGCGAGCCGTTCCACTGGTGAATTGTCCTCACTGTTAGGAAGTTTCTCCTTAATTCCAGGTTGATTAATTTCCATCCATTGTTTCTCGTCCTGCCCTCAGGTGCTTTGGAAAATAAGTTGACCCACTCCTCTTTGTGGAGCCTCTCAAATACTGGGATCCTGCTCTCCTATCCCCCCAAGTCCTTAGGGTCTAGACTTACAAGATTCCCCCTTAGAGTCTAGTGAGACTCTAAGCAAGCAGCCTAAATAAGAGTCTAAATAAGAATCTAAGCAAGCAGCCTTTCCTGCAGAGGAGAGTTTGCAGTCAAGAAGAATGTTGGTGCTCCACAAGCTCCCAGTCTTTCCTAAATTGGAACTCCCTGAAGCCTCCTATGCATTTCATGGAGCCCAGTTATTCAGAATGAGCACTAGAAAAAGCTCTTCTGGGATGTTGAGGCCTGTAAGTTCTTACATATTTTTCCAACTGGGAGGCTGATTTGGGTTGAGCCGGCTGCCTCAAGGACTCCCCATGTGTAAGGGCTGCAGGGTCATCCTGGGCGGCTCCTTTAGACCTGAGTGGGCTGGGAGTTGGAGGGAGGATCCGAGAGATGAGGGTTGACAGCTGGGTTGCCTGTTGCACATCTTCCAGAGCAGGTTCCCACCTGGGAGTCCTGAGCTACACATCAAATGGCACAAATTCCCCACTCATCTGCCCGTTTTCCCCCCTCTGTTTCATGTGAAAATGTGGATGGCAGAGTAGCTGCTTACCGTATTAGAAGACTGCAGTATGTCGGTTCTCTGCTTTATTCTTCAGAAAAATCTGAAAAAAGAGAAGAAAAACCATTTGTGGAACAAAATAAGTCAAACCACAGACTTAAGAAATATAATTTGCAAGAGAAGGGAAAGATGAACGTATAAAATTAACAAAAAATGAGAAGCCAAACAGCTAAGAACAATCAACTAAAACAAATTCATAAAAACAATAAACCAGTTATGAACATGAAAGTATCTTCACCGCTACCTGCAATGGATAGCTGGTTGTCCCCAGACCACCTCTGGGAGACTATTTCATAACACACAGCAATCTCTTCCTCTTCTTCCTCCTCCTTCCGATTTTGATTCGGATCCCGTTGTCTGCCGAAAGCCAGTGGAACCCAGGAAAGGGCAAGAAACCTAACCAGGGCTGGATAAGTTACCAGTCCTGAGTGTTTTAGCCACTTGGGCCTCTACTGAACTAGGCAACTGGAAGGGACAGAAATAGCAATTGGGGATTCTCTAGTCACATCTTGCTATTAGTGCTTCCTCTTGGCAAAAGTTGGAAGGAGGAATTTCTTGACGTGGGAACTACGAAGCAGTGAAATAGTTGTGGGAGCTCTATTGTCGCAGGTTTTTAAGAAAAGATTGGACAACCACTTGTCTGAGGACTCCTGCCTTAGGCAAGAGGTCAGATTAGAAGACTTCCAAGGTTGCTTCTAGCCCCTTGGTTCTACGAGTCTGTAAGGCCCTCAGATGACCAGATTTTCATCACTGAGCTAACCAACCCATAGATTCCTTTTCTCCTTAGGACCCAGCCGTCCCCAGCAGATCTCCTGGCCCTACTTGGCACTTTCCATTTCCTTTCCAGGTCTCCGTCTCCATTTTAATATACTGATGTAAGAGTATTGCTTATAAGCTGTAAACCGCCCCAAGTCTTC
>JANHFL010005815.1:37064-55106 GCA_032468155.1 Oxyrhabdium leporinum | reverse complement strand
GATAGATAGATAGATAGATAGATAGATAGATAGATAGATAGATAGATAGATAGATAGATAGATAGATAGATAGAGTTATATGATAATAGTTGGATAAAAAAATATTTATTTGGTGCTTAGAGTCATTTATCCTTTTTCCATATGCTAAATAAATAAATCTATCCTTATGCAATCTTTTGAAATATTTTATCAAATCAGATAAGACCCTAGCTGGCAGAATTAATATCCATATTTATCTTAAATAACTTTGTTTTTTTTTTATTACAAGTTCTCAAGCTGTCTCCGAATTGTTAGTTGCTCTCAAGAACAAATAAACATGAAAATGACACATTACATTAACAAGATAAAATCAATTGTAGATTATTTTCCAAAGAATGATGAAACTGCCTATCTTTCTTATATAAATGTTATTTCTCATAAATATTAATGAAAAAGTAGAACATTTCAACATTTTCTCATGCTTGGTATACAGAAATGAAGCAATTTTGCTTCTGAAATCCTAACAGAGGGGTGCCGGATGGTAACCTATGGTATAATTATCCTTTTCATTATCAATAGAAATGTAGTTTTTGGAATCCTTTCTTTGCTGGAAGACAAAATTCCTTTACAAACTTAATTCAGTGAATTCTCATCACCCCTAACCAGGATTGTAGTCTGTAGTCAGGATTGAGCAAAGTAGTCATGTGGGCATCTGGTTAAATGACTGCTTTGTTCAATGACCCAGACTGCAGTTCCAATTATGATCCTAAATTGAAAATCTAAAATAAAAAAAACCTAACCAAAAGTTCTATTTCCCTTTTTATTTTAACTACATAATAAAGTTGAAAGACAATTTATTATTAGGCCTACGTATCTAGGACGTTTGTATCCACCTGCCTTTTAAATGGGAGATCAATGTCCTCTGATTATTGGCTCAGCACTATGAGCTTATCTGCTCATACCTTACTTGATTCTCCTTTCTTTATGAAATTAAAATTATTCATTTATCTACTCCCCCACCCTATGAATACAAAAGCAAAACAGATGAAAGTCCCACTGAACAAAAATGGTCCAGACCAATGTTTTCAATCTCTACAACTTCAAATCTACACATCTTAAAGTTACTGAGATTGAGAAACACTGGTCAAAACTATAGGATAAATGTTCTGTTATATTTACCTCTTTCTAGCAATCCAAAGCTACAAACTGCCTCCATCATCTTCTTTATCTAGTGAGGCCACCTCAGCTGGAACTGAGATTCTTTTCCTCTCACACAAACTCAGTCAGAAAAGCAAATGCAAAGGTAAATAAGTGGTAGCTGGCTTAACAGCAGTAACTGTTTAAAAAAAAAAAAGAGCCAATGCAGTCCTAGACTGTATTAACAGAAGGATGTAATCTAAATCTTGTGACATATTAGCATCATTTTATAATGCCTTATAAAGGTAAGGTCACACTTAAAATATTACATCCAATTTTAGTTGCCACAATATAAAAAAAATGTTGAGACTCTAGAACAGGGGAGTCAAACTGGTGGCCCATGGGCCAGATGTGTCATGCGCAGTCCATGCCCACCCCAGCTCTGTGAAGGGGGAAAATGACATGATACATCATGTGATGGCAACGTGACACTGCGAGTTTGACGCCTGTGTTCTAGAAAGAACATGGAAGATCAACAAAGACAATTAGGAGACTGGAAGCCAAAACATATGAAGAACAGCTGCAGGAATTGGGTATGTCTGTTCTAATGAAAAGAAGGACTAGGGGTGACATGATAACTGTGCTCTAAGGGGCTACCACAAAGAAGAGGGGGCTCAACCTATTTCCAAAGCAACTGAAGGCAGAACAAGAAGCAATGGACAGGAACTAATCAAGGAGAGAAGCAACCTAGAAATAAGGAGGAATTTCTTGACAATTAGAACAATCAATCAGTAGAACAGCTTCCCTTCAGAAGTTGTAGCTGCTCCATCATTTGATTTTTTTTAAAAGAAGAGATTGAACAGCCATTTGTCTGAAATGGTGCAGGGTCTCCTCTTGAGCAGGAGATTGGACTAGAAGATCTCCAAGTTTCCTTCCAACTCTGTTATTTTGTATACACTGCCATTGGTGACCTTTGAAAGGATGTGGAAAAGTGCAGAGCAGTTAACTATTGGGATAAGGAAAGAAGGGAAAACCAATGTTAATGAAGCCAGTGAGTTTTGTGAGATTAAATGAGCTGAGAGGAGGTTGTAGAAGAAATTCACATCACCTTAATTCACATTAAGATAAATCATGACCATGCCTGCAAAGGAGAGAGAGAGATCCTGACAGGCAGTACACATATGGATGTGCATACACCCATACAGAGAGATACTAATTTTATTTTATTTTTTTGGTTCCAGCATTCAGACAAAGGGCAAAAAAAGTCAAGTCAATAGAGGAAAGGGTTTGTAGAGGGCTGGATGGCCTTTTAAATCCCAAGCCTGCCTGACATGGCCAGACAGAGTCACCTGACCCCTGAGAGCCAATAAAAGAAAAGGAGAGATTTGCCATGGTTTGGACAGGAAATGTTTGAAGCATCTTTTGTGAAGGATTTGGCTGAAGTTGGGGGAAGAGAGGTTACATCAGGCAGGGCTGAAAATTTAGTTATTTAACTATGTTTAGAATTGTGTTAGGAATTTGGAGAAGGATTGTGGTTTTTTTTAACTATGTGTATGTGAAAACATGCTTTCTTTTGGCACCTTTACTAAAGTTTGTTTACACCCTGGAATTGACTACTTGCCTCCTAGCAGCTGTCTAAGTTTGGCTGAACTGCAATACCCCAAATTTTTATTTTAGTTTCTCTTTTTCTATTTAGCCAGAGTTTAGGAAAACTATGGGTGGGGAAAATGGATTCCCCTTCAGTCCCCTCCTTGTTCCCCAGAGAACTGGTATGAAAGGGAAAACCAGGTTTATAGTACAATGGGGGTGGCAACAAGGATACCTAGTTTTCCTAGTTCACCCATAGCTGTGATTACCTCAGAACCTGAGATCAACATTTCCCTTATTACTGACTTAATACCACAGTCTATCCACAAAAGTGCTTTAAGCCCACTTCATGCAAGAACTTTGCGCAGAAAAGTATAAGGGCTAAAATGAGGCTCAGGAAGAGTAAGTGAAGGCTTGATAAAGTTCTTGGTTATAAGTCAGACTGGTAATAAGTAAGATTGATAAGGGGAGAAGCTGCACCATAGCACACCAAATGAGTCTTTGAAGCTGCTTTTTGTTTCTGTCTCGACAACAGAAGGGGAAAAAAGGAAGGGAAAAGTGAAGTTTGGAGGAAGGATTAAAAAAAAGGGAGGGTAGCAGAATAGGTAAAGGCAAAATGGAAAGGTAAAGGCAAAAATGCACAAAGCAAAGCAGAAGGGGGAAAAGTAACCAAATCTATGAAAAGAATAGTGTGGAATACAAGTACTAAAAGCAAAAAAAAAAAGTACTAAAAGTATTACTTCCAATGTGGCTTGCTTCCTTCAGACTGTAAACTAGATTTATAAATGTTCAAATGATGGCCCGGCAATTATATTGGCCCCAATTCCATTACTCTTAATTTACAAACCGAACTATGTATGTGTACAAAGATTCTACCATTTGGCTTTGATTTGGATGTCCATATCCACAGGTATTAAAGAGTTAACCACTGCTAAGCAATTGAGCTTATGTCTCCAATATTCAGAAGAGAAAGTTGGAGAGACTTTTACAGCAAGAGTAGGCAACCTTTTGTCAATTAAAGGCCACACCTCCCTTTTCAAAACAATTTCAGAATAGTTCCATCAATGGAATGGTGGAGTTGGGAATGACTTTTTTTTTGTTTTCTCTCTGGGGATGTTACATCAGATAGATGGAAACAGCCTTCCAGAAACAATACTTGTAAAAAGAGGGTAATTGGTATGTCATGAAAACTGCTATTTTGCCCCTGATGTTAAGTGGTATACCAGGGGACTGCAGAATGAGAGTTGGAAGCATGATGTACGGTATTATTGGATATTTTCTTCTACAACCTAAAAGTGATGAGACAGGTGTACAAACAACTATGAACTGGGAGAATATTAGAGAAGCATTATGTAAACGAATGTATAGCAGTGTCTTGATTGAGTCAATGGGGATATTTCTTTGGGAGTCTGTACTTTCTGTGAGATCTGTGGGAGAGGCTTATCCTGAGTGAGAAGCATAACCTGGATCATAAACACTCATAGTTGGGCAAAGACAGATAAAGGCAAAACGTATAGCAGAAGAGAGAACATTGGAATTGAGACAAAGAGGCTGTCTTGAAACTGAAAAAGTAATTTGCTGTGGGAGGATGTCTGGAGACAAAGTATATGAATAAGGGAAGGCTGAAAGCATGGGGTCTTCTCCCCACTGCTTTGACACTCATAAAAGTCATAAAAGTCTCATGTCCAGCACACAGGAATAGACACATAAATGCTGATATTACTCTCTTAAGGAAGCATTTATTTTGGTATGTTACAGTATTAAAAATTCTATATACTAGCAATAATTTCCATAAACAGGATTAACCTGTCAGTTAAACTAGGCCAAATTTTAAATAACAACCTTAAAAGTATTTCAAAGCAGAAAATTGCTGTGTGTGTACATATTTTCAATGAGATATGAACGTTTAGTATAGAAAATTGGAATTCAACCAATGAGAGGAAAAAATGTGTTTGTATAATACCATCCTTCTTCTGGTATCAGTGTATGTTCAGTGACTTTAATATCTGATAAGTTCTTTCTTGAAAAACACTTTGAACATCGCCTTTGAACATCAAGGTCAACTCTCTCTAACTAGAATAGAGAAGTTTGTGTATAGAACTCGGGAATTCTGCCTTTTTCCCTTTTGGAGTGGATCATTGATTGTTCTGGAGCTTTGTTGTTATAGATGCAGAAGTGGAATGAGGCTTATTATAAAGCTGTGATGGGTCCTGAACACCTGTTTTCCATCATAGATGATCTTGGGAAGTGTACTGACTCAATCACGTGTTGAATTCAAAAGATAGCGCAAATACAGGTAGTCCTCAACTTATGATCACAACTGAACCCAACATTTCTGTTGCTAAGTGAGACAGTTGTTAAGTGAATTTTGTCCTATTTTACAACCTTTCTTGCCTCAGTCATTAAGGGCAACAGGATTGTTAAGTGTGAATCTGGCTTTCCCATTGACTTTGCTTATCAAAATATCACAAAAAGGTGATAACATGACCCCAGGACACTGCAACGGTCATAAATATAAACCAGTTGCTCGATGTCCAAATTTTGATCACATGAACATGGGAATACTGTAATGGTTCTAAGTGTGAAAAATGGCAATTTTTTAAGTGCTGTTATAACTTTGAAAGGTTATAAGTTGTAAGTTGAGGACTACCTGTATATTTTAGAATTTAAAAGAAAAAATCAGAAAGAGCAGGAAGGAACCTTGGAGGTCTTCTAGACCACCCCCCTGCTCAAGCAGGAGATCCTATACCATTTCAGACAAGTGACTGTCCAGTCTCTTATTAAAAACCTCCAGTGATGAAGTACCCACAACTTCTGAAGGCAAGCTGTTCCATTGGTTAACTGTCCTCACTGTTAGGAAGTTTCTCTTCAATTCCAGGTTGCTTCTCTCCTTGACTAGTTTCCATCCATTGTTTCTTGTCCTGCCCTCTTGTGCTTTGCAAAATAAATTGACCCCCTCTGGCAGAGCTCTTATATACCTCTCCACAAGGTTTGGAATTTAGGTTACCTAGCCATTCTCATTTATGTGTGGAAGCTAAATAAAGCAGTTTTGCAAATTAAACAGAAAAAAAGTTTGAGCCATTTATCTGGCTTATCTCAGCAGATGGCAGAACCTAGCCTACTTTGACCGATCTAGTAAGTTTTGCAGCATCCTGCCTGGTTACTATTTAAAAGAATGAACTTCCTGGGAATTCTAAGAGTGTTTCCTTAGAGACAGACCAGTTACATATTGTACCAAGAAAATGGAATCATGGAATCATTTTTAAATTATTATTTGGGGACTTGCAAAAGCACCATGAGGACAAATTCCATCAGTGTAAGAAAAATAACCACAGAAGACTACCTGCAACCTATTATCCCAAACAGTGGGAAAATATGAAACTGTAGAATAATTGGAACTTCATTATCTTACTTGATCAAATAAATATCTTGATAAGACTGTTTTGCATAACTAAAAGGTAAAGTTAATTGTGATGAAATCCGATTCCCAGTTACCCATTAAGATGCAAATGAACATTTATACACTCATTTAACCATCCCTGATTAAAGGAAAATGCCTAATCTTTATTAGTTAATTTAGAACATTAATTTACTGACAGTTTATATGGCTCCCTTTCCTCCAAGGACTGGATTTGACAATATAATCTGATAAAGGGATAAACAAATAAATTTGGTCATAGAGAAAATAATTCCATTGTGAAATTTACCAAATGGCAGACTTTTAGCTTCTTAAGCTCTAACTCTGAAAGTCTGAATTTATTGGTTTTTGAAGTTAGTTGCTTTAAAGGCTTGTACTCTAGTTATCCTCTAAATAGAAGAAGGATCAAGTCCTCCAAATGTGCTCGCGTACAAAGTGGATTAATTTCCTAGATATCCTTTAGATCAGAATTCCCCAACCTTTCTGGGTTGGCAGCCCAGAGTGGGGGGAAAGGGTATGGTTTTGTGGGAGAGGTAGGTGAGCAACTTTTATTAACACAAGTGGGGCTGCGAGCGCCTGCAATGCTTGTGCGAGTGAAGCTCAGTTGTAAATAGGCTGTGGCTCGGTATTGGGCCGCAGCCCACAGTTTGGGGACCCATGCTTTAGATGGTTGGGGGAAAAAAATGAATCAGACTTCAGTCACTTGTGTGAAATCCAGATTGTGTAATGTAAATACAATTGGTTACAGCCTAAATTCTTAGTCATTCTCTCATATATATATATATATATATAGTGTGTGTGTGTGTGTGTGTGTGTATTTGCAGTAAGTTATATGAAACATCTCATTCCCATCACAGTCAAGAAGTTATCAGAAAGGGTCCGTGACTAATTTGGATTACTATTGCCTTTTTGAGTTTAGCAGATAAAAGGTAAAGCCTGTAATGAGGTTAGGAATGAAAAGCACACATCATTTCATGCTTTGAAAGAAAAAGTCTTAAAATATTGGGGAACTTATCTATGATGAGAATGATTGTTTACAAAAATATTTAAATACCATTGCAACAGCACTTCAAATGTGGCCATAACCATTATCTATTTTCCCTTGGAAATGACTCTAGGATAAAAATACATTTCTCAGTCTAGATCATCTGTAAGGGTACTTCCAGAGTTGGGTGGTACTTTATACTCCTGATGATCCAGGCTTTATTGAGGGTTGTGATATCTGAGGACTGTGGTTAATGCATCAGGTTAGAAACTGGAAACCATGAGTTCCACTCTTGCCTTAGACCCAAAGCCAACTGGGAGTGAGAAAATCTTGAGAGACAGTGTCCATCCTTGGGAGTTGATGTGTGTTTAGCAGTTGTAACAATCCAGTTGGTTTAACAGAGATTGGTTTTACTCTGATAGATATAGCAAGAAGAAACATGATCCTTAATTTCCCTGGATGCAGCACAATCAAAATTATCTGAGGGCTCTTTGTTGAGTTCTGAATATTCCCTGTGTCATGCTGCTTTGTTATACCACAGTTGTAGTACCTCCTTCATTAGGGGAAGAGGCACGTATCCACGTCTACTACACAATAACTGTCATCCTGCAGTTATGAAAACTGAAATGATAGGTTGTTAAGCTTCCTTGAGTTCAGCCATCTGGGCTTTGGTGTATGCATACTGCTGCAGGTACTGAGCCTTAATCCAATGAAAGATGATCAACTTTCCTTCCTGCTCCCAGCCTTTCATGTTGATCTGCCTTATAATGGTACCCAAAGTTGCTTAGCTTCAGTATTGTTGCTGATGGGGTGGGGGATGCATGAGTGGAGAAGCTTATACTCTGACTTGCATGAAAGTGCATTTGGTGGCTTGTTCTGGAAGCCTGGGTTATATGAGATGTAAAAGTCAAATTAAGAGGAAAATTGTGCTCACCTAATTTGCTGGGATGTAAGAGATTTGGTGTTCTGCAGAATCTCTAAATTTTTATGGCCAGTCCAGTGTAGGGTGGGCTTCGCTATCCAACAAGTGTCTTCATTGTTCAAAGACATTTTTTTTTACTGCCAGTAACTTTTGTCTTATTGTTTCCTAGGCAACATCTCTTTCTTCAAGGTCATGTATATTTTCCATTATATCATCTGTATCTGGAGAGATGACTTCCTCCCCTCTCACGTCCTGCATGACTAAATTGAACCAAGCTTTTCCCTGCCCTCCCCTTGCTCTCTTGTTTGCCCTGCAATTATCTTCACCCCATAGAGGAAGGCCACTTGCTTGTTTTGGTCTGCCCCAGTCTCTTGCAATGATAGTAATTATCAAAGGTGGGGCTTACCAGGATATGTTCATGGAACTAGAATAACAATAACAGAGCGTGTATGTCTGTTGCTGTTTTTCATAATCTCTCTGCCTCTGGATAAATTTGTGTTTATGTTTAGTTTGTCATGAAACCAACTGCCTGGAAAGACTCCTGGATTGGGGCTGAAAGGCGAAAGTGGAAACAGTATGCTCTGTCCCATAATTGGGCAGATCAGGTTGCCCTGATAGACTGGTCAAATTGGGAAAAAACCACTCTGACTCATGGATAGTTCTTGCATTGGGTCAGGTATTCTAAACATTTCACTCTAGGTCTGGAATCTAGTACCATCTTCATACTCATTTCCCTTTTACCAGTGCAGGAAGAGTTGAAACTTTCTGTAAATGCAGAGTATAGTTGGGAGGGTGCCTTTCTCATTAGCAAGGATCAGTGATATTCCAGATAAGCTTTTATTGACATTGGCAATTGCAGTTAGAATGCTTCTGGATTTATTTGTTTAACCACTTAGCAGAATTCAACAACTTTGAATCCAGAATTTTTGAAAACCGTGCAGATGACAAACATTTTGTACAAAGCCACATCAAGTCATTTCAGCAGTTTTGGTTCCCCTCCAGAGGTAGTATTCAGCTGGTTCGGACTTGTTCTAGTGAACTGGTATTTCTGGTGAGCAGTTCGCCCTGTCCACCTGCCCCTGCCCTTTCCTGTCCTACATCAGCTCAGCTGATTCATGTGGCACAGCAAATTGCTGTGCCTCAGCTGTTTTACTCACCAGAAGTAACATAGGTACGTTTTTAAGCTGTTTTTTTAATGCTGCGCATGCACACAAAGAGCGCACTCACTGAACCAGTTGTGAAATCGGTTGCAACCCACCACTGCTCCCCTCCTATTTGTTTTCATCTGTTGGGTTTTTTTGTATATATTTACTACCTCTAGCTGCTCCTTTAAGAGGTTTTGGACTACTTGCTTATACAGGAAATATGAGGCATGGGGGACAGTGGATTTGTGATTGCTTATCAACAATCATATGGTTGGTAGCTATAAGTCATCTGGAACAGAGACATAGTAGTATAGGTACTCCTTGATTTATGATTCATTTAATAATTATTCAAAGTTATGATGGCCTTGGAAAAATTGACTTATAACCTGTACTTGCAAATACAACTGCACCTCTGCAATCACATGATCACAGTTTGGGTATAAAGGCAACTGGCTTACAGTTATGACTAGTTGCAGTTTTCTGTGGTTGTGTGATTGCGATTTGGAGGCTTTTTTACCAACTTCTAGTAGAAAATGGTCATTGAGGAAACTGGGTTTACTTCATTAACTGCATGATTTGCTTAACAATCAAACAATAAAAACAGATGTAAAATCAGGTCCAACTTGACTTGCCACCACAACAACTTATGACAGAAATCCCAGTCCTAATTGTGGTTGTAGCTCAAGGACTACCTTTAGAGCAGGGCTGTCAAACTCACAGCCCGTGGGCCGGATGCATCATGCACTGGCCACACCCATGCCCAGTTTAGCGAAGGGGGGAAAAGTCCCAATACATCATGTGATGCCGCTGTGACAACACAAGTTTGACACCCCTGCTGTAGAGGGATGTGATGCACTATTATTGGCAAATTTCATATTTCTAGGCCATCCGACTCAGATCACTATGAGTGGCAGAACATTGTATTGCAACCTTCTTTCCTTTTGTACATGTGACAGCGTCACAGAGACCTAAAGAAGGGGCAGACTTTCAATGGGAGCATCACACCCACAATCCTGCAAATTTTTGCACAAATACATACCATAAGATGGTGGGCACTCATTCCTACAAACCAGCTTGAGTCTCCTCAGATATAAAACTTACTGGGATCTGAAAGTAGCATACATTGGGGTGTCTCCTAATTTGGTCACCATTGGAACCCTATAAAGCTGCTCCTGTCATGTAAGTGGAAGTGGAGATGTTGCTCCATTACTACTGTCAAACTCATTCAGCCAAATTGCATTGTTGGTTTTTTTGCAGCTATCAGTAAATTACATATACACGCATACAAATATACTTGCATGCATACACACAAACTAAGTATTGTGTTTATATTTAATTCCATGTGACTATATAGTTAGGCTACTAAAACATCTTGGAAGTTCCACTCAAAAATAAGAGTCTGAGGTTACCAGGATATTGTTACCACTTTTATCATTTCGTTAAACACTATATCCATCTTTAGTTCTTCCCTTATATTTATTTGTAGATATCTAGAGCTCAGTACAAAATCCCAGTTTTATGAGAAATGATTTTAAATAGAATCCCAATTAGGATACAAACCAGCATTTTTTCAGGGAAGATAAAAATGGATTTTCACTCCACAAGGTTTTCCAGAAGATTATACAGGGTTTTTTTTTTTGCTACTGAACAGAATAAAGAAAGAATATTTTGGCTAAATCTAATAGTAATAATGCAATTTGGCAAAGATCTCTTTGGAAATTTTGCTGCTTTGCAATAAGCTTTCCACTGGCGTTTTCAAATGGAAATAATTTTATCAAACCTTACGTGCATTCCTCACTAGTAAGTGCATACTAAATTTCACAATGACTTATTTATTTAATCAATGATATCATGAAAGTAAACAAACCTCAAATGAAGCATATGTCATCAGGTCATGACCCTAACTGGATATGGTGTAAATACCTCCTCATATGATGCGGGAATCACAAGATCTGGACTTCTACTGAACATATGATGACCTGATCCCATCCCCCCCCAAAAAAAGGATGAGTATCAATTCTAGACTGTGTAATTATCTAAACAAAACTAGCCTCAATCCACTGTTGATTTGTACCAAGGTACCTGGAAAGTAAATCATGCCTGTGCATTGTGAAATAAATAGCCTAATTATGCTATTATTTAATTTTGTGAAATTTTAAAATCAGTCTTTGAATACAGAAATGGGGGATAATCCATTTTGATTTTTCTGACATTTGTGGTAGGCGTGGTGGGAGTGATAAAGATATAAATACCAAGCCTGTCACAAAATATGCTATTATTGCAAACATTTTTTCCTTCCTCTGCCAACTCTATGTCACTTTCAAAGCAGAACTTAAGAGCAACAGAGGTGAAATCTAGCCAGTTCGGACCGATTCTGGTGGATCGGTAGGAATGATTATGCACAGTTAAGCAAACCAGCAAATGCCACCACTGGCTGGCCCCGCCCCTCCTCTCCCCACCCCTCCCATTCCTCTTTGTGCCTTGCCTGCCTAGAGTCACGCCCATGGCCGTGAGTGCTGAGTTGGCCATGCCCACTCAGTCACATGACCCCACCACCAAGCCACGCCCACCAACTCACACCCATAGAACCAGTGGCAAACAAAATTAGATTCCACCACTGAAGAGCAACAAATACATTTGCTTTTACTGCATCTTATCTTCTTCACATCTAAATCATAGCACACTGACTACAAACATGCACAACAGAAATAATGGTAATCATGTCTAAATCTGTGGTGGTGAACTGTGTGGCAAAGTTATTAGAAGTACCATTCACCCTGGAAGTCTTTGACATTTTTGATCCATAGTAAAGTTTGTTGTGTAACAATATATATATATATATTCTTGTAACAATCTATTTTTCTTGTTGGGGCCTACCTGTGACAAAAAAAAAACCCCTCTACCCCCTTAATTATAAAACAATCTTTATAGTTATACATAAGATACTCTTCAAAGATTGATTTGTGTGTGTGAAAAATCAACTTTGCTATCTGTGGAAATACCAAATCTAATGGGGAAATCCCTGGCTCTAGAAGCAATTTCTTGCTTAGTAAATGATCTGTTATCTAACAAATACAGCAGGCAGCCTGCAAAACACAGAAATTCTACCTCCACATTGAAACCAACCTTATGGCATCTTTTTTTCCCCACTCTCCAAGACCTTACTGAATATTACAGTGCTTTCCTAAGGCCTGCATCCTCATTTTTCTTCCGTGACCACAAGTTGTAAATTGCCACTCAATAATACTTCAACATTACTTTCAGCATGGTTCAGGAACCCATCGGCATTTAACTCATCCATATTTCTCCTGACCAAAAAGAGAAGGTGATTTAACCACTTCGCATTCAACTGCAGCTGAACAAAATCATTGGGGTTTACCTCCCTAGAAAGATTGTTCAATAGATTCTGTATCTCATTATGAATAATATCTATAGCATGTATGAATGAATATGGTCAAGATTTACAGTTCTGTAATGTTCGGAGTATTCCTTTGCATTTTAATATTGAAGAGGATTCTTCCATGTTTGAATCTTCTCCAGATATGGATCAACTGGGTTCTGTGTGTTTATTCAGTCTGGGTCCTCTGATTGTTGCAACTCCTCTGCTCATTGGGCTTGTGACATACAGTATCTCCTTCTTCACTGGTAACAACATCTGGGATGTCTTTAGGAAACCATTCTTTGACAAAACAACACAAATCATAAATACTATTTTTCATCTAACGGTGGCTGTGTTTCAAAAATTAGCCATAAAATTGTTTGTTAGTAGCATCCTTCTGAAAGGGATCTTCTAATGGTTTTCTAAGCTGACAAATGATGCAGGAGGGTAGATAAGTCAGAAACCCACATACAGAAGCAGTCAGATAGGGGCCCTCTTTTATACATGATGTTGATATCACAAATCACATCAGAGATGACTGCATTTTTAATGTCTTTTTGAAAAAACAACAACCAGGCTCTTATATGGGGAAGGGGTATACACATCTTATCAAATTTAAATCATGATCTGGTGACATATGAATCATGTGGGATTTGTTTACTTTGATGATGTCACTGATTAAATAAACATATAAGTCACTGTCAAATTTAGGATACATATGTTAATACTACTTCCTTGTTTGGATAAAAAAGGAAAGGGTATGGATAGATGGAGAAAATAGTAGCTGGATGTTTTTTGCAAATTAGGAACCAGACAAAGGGGAGGGTTTGAGAGAGATGAAATAGTTATTCAATATTTCTCTTCCTTTACACTAGATGGCACACCTCCTCAATTGTTAAGAAAAGTTTTTGTTCCAAGTTTGACTAGAAAATAATTACTTTTCCTTATTTTGTCCTTCGCATGAGAGTGAGGTCAAAACCATTGATTATACCTGGATGCAAACTTCAGTGGTCTATATTGCACTGTAATGGTCCCCAAAGCAGGAAGCAGGCAAATCTTTTAGAAAAGGGGTATATATATTGGCTTATCCAAGAGCACTTTTACAGAATGGTATTGGGCAAATCTCAATGCAGCTCTGGACCTTTGGCTGCAAACCCTTTTCTCCATCTTTTTGCTCTTTAATGGTGATAAAGAGAGACAGTTTGGTCTACTGATTAAAGCATCAGAGTAGAAAATGGAGGGCTCGAGTTCTAGTTCAGCCTTAGGCACAAAGCTAGCTAGCTGCTCTCAGCTTAGGAAGAAGGCAAAGATAACTAACTCCCTGACTTAACATTCAGTTTGCAGGTCCTTTAAAGAAGAAAAATACCTTAAAGGCTTCACAGGTTCAGATCATAGTAACAAAGACTTTTTTTTCACAGCACTCTGTAGATTATACATTAAAATCCAGGCAGGATTTCTTCTTCTGATTGTTTGAAGAACATTGCAACTGTTCTTGGATGCATCCTACACAGATGAAGAAAGCTAGGATGAAATTGGCAAATGTTTGGCTGTTTTCCATTTTTATTCCTATTGTGGACCATATGGCATGAAAAGCTGCAGGCTATTTGCTTTTTCTTTCTTTGTAGCTACCAATTTATGGATGGAATGCCATCAATGTTACTTTTTTTCCCTTTTTTTTTGTAGAGTGTCTATAAAATGTTATTACTCCAAAAATTTCTCACCCTCTATTGTCCCACACAGAAAGTCTTCATTTTGCTCTTGACGGTTGTCAAGCCATTTGTTTATCTCACATGCATTTGCGTATGTGTTTATATATGTATTATTTGGGGATTCTTTATAGTGATAATCTCTCACTGAAACAATACGCAATCATCACTACATTGATTTGGAAAAGCATGATCCCAAAAATGCTAGCATGCTTTCCTTGCCCCAAAGGTAAATATAAGAGTCCCTGCAGATTTTTACTCCCCTTATCATTGCTGACTGTAGGGGCAGTGCTCATTTTCATTTCAAGGGTCACTGAGTCAGCACTGTCCAAAGACGTTTCCATGGTCATGGGGCAGGATGTCAGAGTGCTGTTACCTTCCCACCAATGGCTCACTAGTTAAGATGTGAGACCCAAGCATTGTCCAATGGAGTGAGCTCCCATCTTCATTCTAGCTCCTACCAACCTAGCAGTTCAAAAGCATGCAAATCCCTTCACCCAAAAATACTCCAATATTTTTTCTTACTCTATTTTTTTTCTTACCCCTAAAATACTACAATATTTTTAACTCTTGAGAGATGAGAAGAATCACCTTCAATCTGAGTTCAATTTTTATTTATTTTATTCATTTTTATTCATTCCACTTATATGCTGCCCTTCTTGCCTTGTTCCTAGTTACAGGAACCTACAGTATGTGGATATCCATCCAGTTTTCCTAGCATTGTACTAGTGGTTTCTTCCAAGTTGTATTTGTGACTTCTCAGTCAACCCTTTAGTCCTGGGTTCAAAGGAATCCTCCATCCAAGTACTAAGTAGAACCAACCATGATAGGTTCATTTTGTTTAAAAGCTAAGTAGTCCCACCTAGCTGGGTGACCTGAAGAAAATGGGGTTGAAATGCCCATGTGTGAATAACAACTAGTGAAAACATCTTGTTGTTAACCTTGTCGAATAATTTAGTTCTATGTTCATTTATTTTCAGCAGCACCTACTAAGATCTGTCTAAGAAAACCACAAGTGGGGACAAAGCTAACCACCAGTAGTTGACATTTAGACATAAACTGCATTTGTATGCAAATTATCTAGGTTGAAAAGGCTAATTGCCTGATTGGACCACTGTGGGGAAGCCACCACGTCCCTTTGACAGATTGATGGAAATGGAGGGAGGCAGGAGGGAGGTAAAATGACCCTCTCTTGTTCTTTTCAATTGACTTCACTGTTTTAACTAAAAAAAACCTCCCTCCCTTTCCCCGAGATGTCTATATTAGTTATATAGAAAAGGAAGAAATAGCCCTAGGAAAAGAGAGAAGCTGGGAAGATAACTGTCCCAGAATGTTCTTCTTTTATTCAGATTTATTTATTTATTTATTTTAAAAGCGTCTTGTGTTACTACTTTTAGTCTCTTAGGATTAATTTTCAATTTCTTGCAAAAAATCTCTGGTGTCCAGGAACAGGGAAAAGTTAAACATCAATAGTGCAGAACTCAATTGATTTTTTCCCCAAAGATTTCCCCACAACCACCACTCCATCTTCCTTAACTCCATTGATCTGGGTTGTTTTTTGCTTTTGTTTTTTTGCTTTTTTTCCCTTTGGATGAATCAGTTTATGAGAAATATTTTGCTTCATTAGAAGCATCCTGAATTTAAGGGTCATTTCAAAGTTTTCCATTTTTTAAAAAAATATAAGGCATTTTCTTTCTTTTCTTTTTTTTGGGGGTGGTGGTGTACAATCCTTGACATATGCTGTATTTCTGAAAAAATGTCCTTCTCATGTTCAGCTGATTTCATTTGATCTGAGTGATTCCTGAATAAACTTCTGAAGTACAAAATATCTACAGCCAAGCACATCACAAAAGGCATGGTAATATTATGCACTTGTACAGCTAATCCAAATAACAACAAGCCTTCAGAGAAAGATAGGACAACACAACCCATGGGTTGAATCCTGTTGGGGGGGAAATATGCTTTAAGCAATATGGCATGAAGGCAATGTCTAGCCATAATGCATGCTTGTTATTTCTGTGGGATTAGCAGGCTCACTTGCAAATCTCAGCTTAATGTATAAGATTCATGAAAAACATCCCTAAGGCTCAAGCTATTGCTGAAATTTGTGTTTTTTTTCTTGTAGTGCTAATGCTGCAAAAAATCATTTTCATTTTGCTTTTTTTTTTTTTTTGCACATACCCAAAAGAAAGTTTGAAACTATCATAATTCTTTAATGCATATTCATTGGGTTTGCTTTAATTCTCTATTTGGCTTGGGGGGAAAAGTCTGTGCAGAATAAAAGCACGGTATAAAGTCAGTATATTGAATACACTGCCTTCATTTTACAGTGTGTTCTGTTCTGCATTTCAATGTTGAATCAACTTGTTCTCAAGGCACTATCCAGTTTGCAAAGAAATGATTTGAAGAGCTGCATCTCCTTCTGAGGAATCTTATGTTATGGTAGTTACCAAAGCAAAAATGTTGAGCATTTTTTGAAAATCAAGATACATTGGTAGAACTACCTTGACCTTAAGATGCTTAATTTTATTTTGACATTGTTGTAGGAGAGTCATGGTTGACACCTTCTATTTCCACCTTTCTCTTCCACCCCCCCCTTCCTTATTAACTAATATGAATTGTGTGGAATTCTGCCTGAACTTTCAGAAACCAAACCATTATTTGCATTACTCAAATCTTGTAGATCGATCCTCCTTCTGGAGAACAGCAAATGCATAGTCAACTATCTGTCTCTGGTTATTCAGAGATAAAGGAAAGAATTCCAGGATGGCAGTTTCTTTTGGCCTCCTTCTCTCTTCATAGAAGGATGCATATTTGAGGAAATTCAACACTCTCGCCAATTAGAGCTTCAGAGCAAATTTGCCTGCTCCAGTGTCAACAGGAATTTGAACTCTGACTTTTGAAATGAGATTTAATAATGTTTACTACCATCTGCTTTGGCTTTTAATTTAAAAAGAGATTAATTAAGGCCAACTTAAAATGTCAGTTAAGTGAGTATATTAAAAGTCAAATCAGCACGGAAAGTTCTAGGCTATTATGGATTTTTCTAAAAGGAAATGATTCTATGTGAATGTTGTTTATAAACTGTGTTTTTATCTCGGTCCCCATCTTCTGTTTTCAGTTCCTTTACTGACACACCTGTAGGAATAAATAAAAATAATATTGCAATGTTTTGCATAGCTTCTGGATAGATAAACCTTATTGAATACTATGGAATTCACATATAAAAGAACAGGCAAAGGGTTGTTGGCTAATCTGTAGAAGGAAACAGCTCTCTTGCATATTTTCAGATCCCAGCAGAATTGCTGAATATTTTCCTCTTGACATGGAACATGTGATAAAACTTTACTTTCAAATATTAAAGAATTATTAGCATTCTAGTTTCTGGTCTCCTATATTACTCTGAATATATCTATTGCAGCATGATTCTGGAGCAATGTAATAGTATCTGTGTTTGTGCACATATGGACAGCCATACATCCATACATATCAACTGACGGTTAAAGTAAAACAAGGTCTTCAAAACAATACTAATAGTAATAATACAATGTTTGGTTGGTCCCAGTGAAGTTCTTATTGCTATTACATCAAAATAGTAGCATCAATGGCAACAACAAAAATGTTCAGATTTTAGAATTTAAAGGTTTTTTTCTTATTGTGTCATTGTCTTTTTCCTGGATAGCAAGAACAAGAAAAATGGGAAAATACCCCTTCTCTCTCTCTCTCTCTCTCTCTCTCTCTCTCTCTCTCTCTCTCTCTCTCTCTCTCTCTCTCTCTCTCTCTC
>JANHFL010005815.1:17199-36517 GCA_032468155.1 Oxyrhabdium leporinum | reverse complement strand
CTCTCTCTCTCTCTCTCTCTCTCTCTCTCTCTCTCTCTCTCTCTCTCTCTCTCTCTCTCTCTCTCTCTCTCTGAAAAAGACAAATCAGTAGAGTAGGCCTTTTGCACTCTGTAGCCCCTTTTTAAATTATGTTTATCTTTTATGATATTTAACAGCTAAATTTGGCTTGGCTTGGAATATGCATCTTTACAACCCTGTGGGTCTTGACACCTGCATCTTACTGAACCATATTATCATTTTGCATATCCCCATCTTTGCCATTTAAGACATTATTGACTGGCTTTATTGTGAATTTGTTCTTTTCTTTCTTTTTTTTGGGAGGGGGGGTATGGCTGTTTCAGATTGCAGTGTGAAATATATATTTCACAGATAATTCGGGCTATAAAACTGCCAAAAATATGGTGGTGTTGCTGGAAATGTGCAGGTACACATTCAATAGAAAACAAAATACATTTACAGGCATTGAAAGAGTCAGACAAGGGTCTGGAAGTATGTCTTAAGGAATGACCCAGCTAGGTAATTTATCAATTTTCCCAACTCAAACTGTACTGTGGGTTTTTGCTTCCTACCTGTATTAGAATGATCAGAAATCTTTATAAATATGAAGTAGTCTGGTCAAATGAGGCTCATTCACATCTTAGCCTGTTATCTAGGTTCCTTTACCAATCAAGCTAATTTCCTGACAGAGAAACTGCTATTCTAGTAAAGTCTACTGTGACTGACAGCTCTGAGCTCACTCCATGGCCAAATTTAGTTCACTGGTTAAGATTTTTTTTTTTTTAAAGTTTGTTTGTGAATCCATATAAGACAATTGCCAGCACTGAATGCAATCTGTATTCAGAAAAGGGGTGGGGAAAATGCTATTTTTATATATGTATATGTATATGTATATTTCAATTCTTGGCTGCCATCTCACAGTTATCATGTTAGTTGCAGCCTAGCTAAAGTAGCCCAATTTTATTGGGTTATTTTGCACACTTTATGTAAATTATTGTTTTGTTCAGGGTTGTTGTTTTTTTTAACCTTCTTAAGATTCCTCAGAAAAACTGCATGGAACTGCAGCGCATAAATGCCTGGAAGTATTTTCAATAAAAATGAAAGTGTTAGAAATGCAGTAGTATGCCAGCAATGTATTATTTCTATTATTTGTAGCAATGATGATATGCTTTGTCTTTGATATGCTGCTATTGTCTGTAACTGTAGCTGGAAAAAAAGGTGGAAGATTTTTTTGGTACAGATCAGCTTGAGTGCTTTGAAATAGGAAAGTATGTCCTTTAATTGTTTTCCATAACATTTAGATTGATTCTTTTACAAAAAATCAATACAAATATCCTAGGGAGGGTGTGTTTTGTTTTGTTTTAATATTTTGTTCTTCTGGATTGGCTTTCATTCTTCTGCTATGCTTTTAAGCTCACAAATGAAGAGGAGAGCTATGCATTCTTTTGCATGTCTATTCAAAACTAGCTCTTATTGAGTTCAATGAGATTTACTTCCAAGGGAAGGTGGCATTGTACTGTAGATTGATTCCTCACACACATCTGCAAAGCTAGCAAGAACTTCTAATCATTGCTTTTCTTTTCATTCCCTCCTAACTAAAGATATATTCCTGTGGTTGCAGAAACCTAATTATACGAGTGACTTTGGCCTTGTTCATGTGAATTACAGAAATGGTACATTTATTCCTAGATTAGGAATGTGTGTGATGCTTTCCCCACCCACCCCTGCCCACCCTCTCTGTGTGTGTGTGCATATGCATGTGCATGTGTGTGTGCATGTGTAAGGAAGACTTACTTGACACAAATAAAACCAGCATCTTAGGAAAAGAGCTCAGTTAGAAATCTTCTTTCTGACATTTTAGGTGTTTATTTATGAGACAGACTGGTTTATTTCAAATGAAATAAATTTGCCTCAGGGAGGTGTCCCAACATATAGCTAACATCATTGTTTCATATCATCTTATAATGTGATTTTAATTATTCATAGATGACCCTGAAAATAATTTACTGAAGCTCATTGGTTGTAATGCTTTCAGACTAGTCAGCTAGTTGATTTACAAAATCATCTGTCATGTATGGCTAGATATGCTTCTGATGCAGAAAAAGAACTTTAAACTTGCTGTTGCTAAAATAAAAATCTTTAACTTCAAGTGCTTCAATAATTTTTTAAGCTTTTTTTAATTAAAAAAATGAGCCAGGTCTTAGTTCCTTTTATTAGGAAGAAGAACTTGGTTTAAAATGATGGACTTTGGTGGCATTAATAATGTTGGCCATCTAATTTATGGGAAAGAAGTTGGCCATCTAATTTATGGGAAAGAAGTTTCCAAAAATCACAAGGCACATATACAATACTCTAAAGCCATGAAAGGAAGTGTACTTTTGAGTGATCTTGTCATCCTCCAATTTTTACTCATTACTCAGTGTTCTCACAATTGCAGCCTAAAACTTTTATGTTGGTCTAAAGGTGACAACCTCTTTTTTGAGTATAAGTAGACAGAAGGCTCAGCCTTAAGGACACAATCTACTCAACTCAATTACATTGTGAAACTATTCTCAGTGTATGCCCTGATACTGTCCAAGCTATTCCAGGAGGGTCTATCATTCTCTTTTAAGATGACTTTGGTTGTCCAATATAAGAACACTACTACAAGTGGTACTACCTACTGGGTGCAGTGCAAGATCCTAACTGTCATTTTTAAAGCTCTAAATGGCTTGGGACCTGAGTATCTTTGGACCACCAGTGAGGCTTGATGGAGCAACCTCCCTCTGTATCTCTTCTCCTAAGCAATATCGTCAATAGGGAGTAGACAAGTGGGCTTTTTGAATTCCTGCTCCCTTTTTGTGGAAAACATTACCTGGGAGATTCAAATTACCCCAACCCTCTTGGAATACAAGAACACCATGAAAACTTTTCAAGCTCTGGGGGCTGAGATATTACATTATTGTTTCCTTTCATAGTGAGATATTTTTTTGAACAGTTCATAAGCATAGCACAATAACAACTACTGTATGCTATACAGTATACAAGACATTTGTAATCAGATTAAAATAATACAAGAATCACAGTATTTTAGTTTTTATTATTATTGTGATTCTTGTATTATTTTAATCTGATTTACAAATGTCTGATATGTATGCTACTCAGGGTAGATCATAACAGAAGCAATATTTAAATACAATAAAATATATTTCCTCAGTAATGATTCATAAAAATTGGGCAAGAACATGGACTCCAAAAGCAGTTGTCTTAAGTCAAAATATGTCACATATAGGAGTGCCCAGCACTATTAGACACATAGTATCAAGTCCTTTCCATCCATAAATAGGCAGCAATGCAATCATCAACAAAATCATATGTCATATAAAAGACATTTTATATGAACCCATAAAGAGCCTCCCAAAGCAGAAATCTCTATACACATACCCATTTCTGAACCTTATACATTCTTCCCAAGTCTTGTGTGAAAACGATTCACGTTCTAACAACAAAGGAGGACAATTTCCTGCACTTTTTGTAGTGCTTCAGAAGAGAATAATTAAATGTTTTTAGGACAAATAAAATCTAGTGTTAAACTTGCTGAAGCTCAAGAGCCTGTGGATATCTAACCCCATGAAGTTGGATGACATGTAGGTTGAAAAAAACTATTTGTACAGGATATATGCTGAATAGCAAAGGAAGCTAGCTAGTTATAATATGATTTGATTTAAAATTCTATCTCAAGGATAGAAGAAACAGTTTGTATGGAGCAGGGGGTAAATACCTGTAGTTTTTTGGATGTTGCTAAACTGCAGCTTCAATATTCCCACCATTGGTGCTGCTGAGAGTTGCAGTTTAGCACCACTTTAACGTTCACAAGGTAAGTCCACACAGCATCTTCTGTTGAAAGGATTTCATGTAACATGGGTGAGATATTATTGGCCAGAGAGATTTTATTGAGCTGTTGCCAGCCACAGCATATATTGCTAAATGTGCTGATGTCTTTGTCTTATCAAGTAAATTCCTGGATTTCTCAGGATATCAGCAACCAAGCATTAAGAATATGAACTATAGATATTTTATTTGGGGGAATCATATTTCTGAAAATGCTTATTTATTTGAAAGATTTGATCCGCTTCAAAGGAACTCTTTATATCAATTCCGTTTCAAGTTTTTTGTTGCTGCTGTGATCATTATATTTGAGAACATACACATGTCTTTCGAAGGAATAAAGGCATCATATCTCTTGAAATTCTGGCATTTGAGAAATATTGACAGATGTGTTACTTACTCCCATTAGCAATATATACCATCAAGATATGTTCAATAATCACATTTTAGATTGAGTGGAATGTTAATATCATAACAAAAAGCAAACAGTACACACACATGCAATCAGATTAGCTGAGGAAGGCAGGCAATGGGAAAATATTAATAGATATTAGAAGTTTTGGGTCGTTTTCAGATCTTTGGATTTTTAACAACAAACTATATTATAGTACAAATATCTACCATGTTATTATAACATTCTCCAAGAATGAGCAACCTTTTAAATACCTTATACCTAATTATTGTGGTGATGAAGATGAAGAAAATGGTAATAAAACTTATTTAGGATGTAATTATTCAGTGTCCAGCAGCAGCTAAAAAGGCTAATACAATCCTTGGTTACATAAACAGAGGCATAGAATCAAAGTCACATGAAGTATTAGGACCGCTTTATAAAACCTGAAGACCATGCCAGAAATACTTCATCCAGTTTTGGTCACCACATTACAAAAAATATGTTGCAACTTTGGAAAAAGTGCAAAGAAAAGCAACTAAGACTATTAAGGGCCTGGAGACAAAAACCTACAAAGAATGGCTGCAGGAATTAGGTATGGCTAATCTAGAAAAAAGGACTAGGGGTGACATGATAGCAGTATTCCAATATTGAGGGGCTGTCACAGGGAGGCCAACTTATTTTCCAAAGTAAGAAGGCAAGACAAGAAGCAATGGATGGAAACTAATCAAGGAGAGAAGCAACTTGGAATTAAGGAGAAACTTTCTAACCATGAGGACAATCAACCAGTGGAACAGCTTGCCTGCAGAAGTTGTAGGTGCTTCATCACCTTTTTAAAGAAAAGACTGGGCAGCCACCTATCTGAAATGGTATAGGGTCTCCTACTTGAGCAAGGGGTTGGATTAGAAGACCTCCAATATCCCTTTCAGCTCTATTCTGATTGAGTAATCTATGAGAACACTGATTTTTCCTCCTTGTTTTTGTTTGCTAAAAAGGAAAAGAAAAAGAGGCACAATCAAGTACATTTTAAAGGTGCATTAAATCTATGGGAGAGTTAAAACATCTATTAACAGAACTTTGAAAACTGGTGAAATTAAAGTCAGGGTGTCATAATTCAGGAGTCAGCAATTTAATTTGAGGAGATTTTTAGGAGCTTAAGCAGTCTATTGACTATTCATGTGTGGCAGAAACATTCTTGGATAAGACTTTCAGGACTGCTTGGCTTTAAGCTCATGGGGCCTTAAGTCAGGATCTCTCTCTTGATTTGCTTTTTCTCCTTATGTCCTTTAGGAAAGCAGGTGAGGCATTGCTTCACTTGAAAAGGAGAATCAGACTTTGAAAGGAAACACTTCCCCATTGTTCATTGGTCAGTAGTTCCTTAAATCAGCTTAACCTGCCCTCAGACTACCACTATTCTTCCTATTATGTCCAAAGGGATTTTTGAAGCTAGACTAATTACCCTATTATAGATCAAGAGCCAGAAGCCTGCCAGAGCTAACCATTGTTCTCCATGGAGTTTCAACTAATTGCAAACAATTATGAAAGGAAACCTCTTGCTGTTCCTCTTCTTTTTGAAAATGGAGGATGTACTCTGTAAAGTGTTGGAATAGTAATTGAGCCTTCCTTTTGTAAATATTTGCAGTCAAATACAAATCTTATTTTCAGTAATCCCCATTGCTGTTCTCAAGTGAATTTTCTCATCAATCACAATCCATAGCCCATAATGCATGTGTTATACTTGCACTCCTCCTCCAGTTTTCATGACATTTAGTGTACACTCGACAAACATGTGAGATGTTGGGACATCCTTCAGGAGAAAGGCAGTACAGTGTGATGTGACCAGAATGAACATTAAATTTTAGGCTAACATATATATAAATGTTAGGGAATATATAGGGAAAAGGAATGACTTCCAACTTCCTGTCAGTTTCCATGTTGGCTTTGCTTGTAGGAAGCTATTAGGAATCATCAGAGTTCATGATCATGTGACCAGGGGGACAACTTTGTGAATGAACCTGGTCTGAACATCATGAAAATTTCAATTGCACAAAAATAATGGGGCCTGGATGTTGTATGTGTCTTTTAAGTTAGTATATTTTTGGTACTTTGATTTAGAAATTGTTGCAGCATAATGCACCTTGGGCTAATTTGAGCGTACAAACAGTCAAATAGATAACTCAATGAGAGTTTTAATAGTACACAGATGCTTATTCTGCTCTTTCATTTTATCTTGGAATCCTCACCGGAATGCTTGCTTTATAACAAAATGAAGGTGTTGTTATAGGACACAAATAAGAATATTAGCACTGCCCTGTTGGACTGGACCCCTAGACCATCTACTTCAGGGGTATCAAACTCAAGGTCCGTGGGCCAAATCCGTCCCACAGGGTGCTTAGATCTGGCCCACAGGGCCACCCTGGAAACAGTGAAGGACCAGCCCGTGATGCTTCTGCCAGCAAAACTGAGCTCTGTAGAGCCGCATGCAGCCCTTGCAAGCTGCAATTTCACTGGCAGAAGGTTGCAGGAGGTCATCACAGCCAGAAACAGAGCTCAAGAGTCCATTTTTGCTGCCAGAGCACTTCGGCCACCACAGGCACCCCTGACACAAGTGACATCAAGCTGACCACACCCACTCCTGTCCCCCAGGGTCAAACACAACCCTGATAAGGCCCTCAATGAAATGAAGTTTGACACCCATGCTCTAGTTCAGCAGTCTGTTCTCACAGTGGCCAACCAATTGCACAACTATTAGTCTCCCAGCAGATGGCTTTCAAAAGCAATCACACTGCCATCAAGCCTAGTAGCCTTTGATCACCATGACTTTCATGAATCTGGTCTAGCTATTTTTAGAAATCAGCCAACCTAAAGCTGGCATCACTTTTTGTGGTTCAAAGTTTAATGTAGTGTTGTGTTATGCGTTGTGTTTACATTCCTAAATTCTTACCTCCATGGGGTCTGTCTGCTATGACATACTATAACTCACAGATTTGGCTATTGTTCCCCTTCCTATCAGTTTTGTTGGAGGGCAACTCATTCTTCCAATATGATTGCATCTTTTCTGAATAGATTTTCACTCATTGAAGTGATTTGTCATTGCCTTTTGATGGAATCTTTTGTACTTCCCAGTGTAGCTTATAGTTGTGGGATTTCTGTTTGTCTTCCATTCAGTAATGAATGGCTCAACAATGAAGCTTTCAAACCAAGATAATATGCTTTATTAGCATGATATCACAGCCATGTTTATATCTTAACCAATCCAATTGTGATGGGATTTTCTGTTGAGCAAATATCCTTTAAAAGCCACCTTTGATCAAGCCACTGAGGTAAAAAAATAGAAAGCAGGGCTGTTCTATAAATCACCTCTAATCACAATATGTCAGAATGATGAAATGTGCATTTTGATGTCATAGTTCAAGGCCTGTCCTTTTGTACCTGTGTTGCAAAGTAAATGCAAGTATGTAAGTGACAATTTACATCATTACATTGTGATTGGGTTGGTTTCATTACCTCATCCTCCACATGCCCTTCTCTCCCATTTGAAGTATACCTAGTAACTCCATTGGTGTGTTCTCTAGATAGTAAACATGTCATCAGGCTGTAGCAGAGAGCTATAAGTATAGAAAAGTTAATTACATTTCTCTGTTCTTGAACTATTTGATTGTCTGACATATGTTTTACATGAGTAATGGAAGCACATTCAACCACATCTATATTATTTGCACTAATGGCCGATTATTTCTGCAGTCGCATTGCATGAGTAGGCTATTCGCACTTCAAGGTTGGACCCTTGTCCTAAAACTCCTATCTTCTGCTCAGTCAAATCAATGTCTTTTTTTTTATTAAGTTCACAAAATGCATTAAAATCTACTCCTGCTCTTTCTATCAAAACTAGAAAGATGAATGTTCATAAAGATTTTCAAACAACCTGAAAGGTGACATCCAATACTGTATCTATTGTATTTCCTTAAGGGTGCAGTTCTTTTTCCACCAGGAAGAGATGTCCTTGAAATGTCATATCTGAGATCCCAGGATTATATTCTTAAAACACTGCAAATGTTTGTAATGTGGATATTCACATTAATAAATCACTAGAAATTCATTTTTAAATAAAGGAACAAAGAAATAATAAAGATTCAGATAAAGAATATCTCCTTTTTAAGATTTATTCTGTGATCACGTTTCTTTAAATATATGGGAAATGCTATTTTCAGCAAAGTGTGTGTCATCTCAGGGATTGAACTAAAGCTGATGTTCTTAATGAGTGCAGAGTTAATAACTCATGCTTGAAATTATGAGAGGCAGTTCTTACATTTCCACTGAATATAGTAAAAACAGAATGAAATCCTCAGTAGATAAATGCAATAAACAGCATTTTGGAACACACTGAAGATTCATATCAGACATAAGAAATTGCTACATCTTTGAAAAATTCATTATAATCAACTACTAACGTCATAGGATTAAATTCAATGTTTGTCAGTCCAGCATCCCGAAGGCACTATCGCAATGACAGCTTCTTTCCTATAATTGTGAAAGGTCCATCATTTCATGTCTTGTTTTAAAATTTGCCTGTTTTTTGTTAAAAAATATATATTTTACCCAAGACAGTTGGAAAGCAGAACACCTCAGTCTTTATCTCCTCTGACTGCTTTTGTGCCTCACAAAAAAAAAGAAAGAAAAAAAAGTGTGGAGTGACTGAAGGCCAAAGTGAGCCTCTCAATCAAATAACAAGAAAATAACAGGAAAAAGGCAATTTTTATTCTAAGAGATGAAAGTAATCATAAGAAAAATAGACCATCTTGCAAATAGGGAAGAAGCAGGTTTCAGAAAAACCAAAGGAATGTGAGATTAGATATTGCCACGCAATGGAAAATGAAGGCCGTTTTTTTCCTGATTTTTTTTTACCTTTTAAGAATCCTTTCCACCCACTTGCATGATTCTGCCAACTGAGTTGATCAGAATAGTTAGTTAATATTTTCTGTTAGAGTTTATGAATATATAAATATGAGTTCATCCTCCTTCTTTTTTTCCTACAGTGACTCTGTGAGATTGCTTGGGCTGACATGGAGAACAAGACAGCCCCAGTGAACTTCTATGTCTGAGGATGAATTCAAATCTTAGGTCAGTCTGGGTATCACATATATGAAAAAAATAAAGCACAAAAGAAAGCACAATTTCAGCCTGAATTGGAAATGAATGGAGGAAAATAATGTTGGACTGAGAAAGAAGCTGATATCAGCATCATAGTTTCAGTAAAACTTGATTGATAACAACCTATTTTATAATGAACCCAGACATGCAATACTAAAAAGACTTTATAGTCCTCCTTAAGATGACACCAACATAGAAGGACCCTGAATATAAAAGTCCCCTACTAATGCTATAGGCCCAGTTAGATATTTCTGACTTATGTGGCTTTGAAACGATGCTTCTCATAATTGATTGCAGGTACCACTTGACAAAATCTAAAACAAGGAAGCTTTGATTAGTGAGATTCTGTGGACATTTTACTCTCTTTATTTGATTCCTTTATTTTCTTATTCTTTCCCATGAGTCAACCTAAGAAGAATCTGTAATTCAAAAATACAGATTTATGTTAATTAGGTTGCAGTATGCCATCTTTGCAGCACAGCATTTGACACACTTACAAAGATCACACAGTAGGTGTATTTAAAACATTGAAAATAACCATCTTGATGCTAATGCCCTAATTTGATAGTGGTTCAATTAATTTTGTCGATTGAGAATTGCTTTCTTTAAAGGTGCAAAGAACGATCAGCAGGAGTATCTGTAACAACTGACACATATTAATCACTCAATTAATAATTTACAATAGTTTAAAAAATTGTATCGTCCTGGAGCTTATATTAAATTTCATGCTTTATTTTTTTTCTACTTTGCTCCAAGAACTATTTCTAATAGGAATTCATTCTTGGAGATATGCTTTCACCTGCACATTTTACTACCTACAATTTTAATCCGGCATATAAGGGAAAAAAATTGTCTGGGTTGCTCTGTGCCGATTTGATTACTTTTCTGATTTTCTTGGATTTCACTCTGATGTTCTGTTTAATGAGAATTCTGCTTCTAGATGGAACATCTTTTATTACCTTCAGGGTTTATAGAGTCATTTATAAGTTGGCATCTTTGCACATCTTCAGAACCAAAACCTGTAATGGATGGAGTTATAAATACATTTGCTGAAGCTCAATGGAGTCTCCAGACAACTTGCCTTGAGTGTAAATGATTGGATTGAGAAAAAGAAAATAAATAATAGAAAATAAATAAAAAGCAAAACAAAACAAAGAAGTGGGAAATGAATCAGAGGAATATGAAAAGTCCAAAAACTTTCATATATTTTAAGGTGTAATGCAGGTTCCATCACCAGCATCATAATTAATATGAAAACGTTCCCAATTTGAAATGTTCCTATTTGCCTGGCCATGTTGCCTGGGCTTGCTCGTAAGAAAATGTAGTCCCCATAAATTACAGGGCCAGATACCCAGCCTCTCCACAGACACATATTTTAGAGTAGAAGGATATTATGCCCAATCATATCTTTGAGTCCTCAGGTAGGTTCTATGGCACGAGAAAACTCTTTTCATCAACTGACGCTACAGCCACAACTTTATTTTTTTGGGAGCAGAGATAGCCTACTCTAGATACTATTTCTAGATCATTTTTATCTGGGTTTCTGTAAAGTGCTTAAAATATTATTTATGACATATTGAACTAACCCAATGATGATTGCTGAAACAGATAATACATATCCAGAAAATTGTTGGAAATGTAAACATCAGGTTGAAAAATTTTCATATCTGATGGCAATGTCATAGAGTTTAACTACTGTAGAAAATAATCTACTGCAGGAAGAAACAAGTCATAAAGGCTGACTTTTCTTTTCTATAAGTACTTTTTCTGTTAAATATTACTGTCACTAGAATACTTTAAGGTTGGTTTTTTTTCCAGAAATCACATTTAATTCCTTCATTAGAAGAATGGTAGCTTAAACTATGGGAATTTCTATTAATGTTCAAAATAACTTCATATATGACAAAGAAGTCCTGTGTTGGTTTCAATTTAATCTGGAAACCACTTATAGAGATTAATACTGTCCATGGCTGACTTCCATATCTAAAGTTTGGGTTCTTTAAAATAAGGCTCCTACATTCTTTAACTATTACTATTTATTTTTTATTATATAGATCTTTTTATTAATCTGACACTTAAAACTTTGATGTTAATAACAGATGTAACATTTTGAAAGTACTAAAACCATCATGAAACTGTCTTTATATGGTATTTGTTTTAAATATATAGGAGATATATAGAACAATGAGATATTCCTTCCAGCAAAGCAGTTTGTACCTTATTTTAAATTATTTTATAATATTTTACAAACTTTTCAATCTTTCTTTTTCTCTTCTTTTCACATATATATTCAACCCTACTTAAAGGTAAGGAGTGCCGTGCTAGCCTTCTCTCTAATGGGATTTTGAATTCCCATCTTTTTCTTCTTAACTACTGAATGTCTTTGTAATTCAGGAGAGAAGATGAAGAGAGACTGGGAGAAATAAGAAAAAGAAGAGACCAGCATATTAACCACTTTGGCAGAAAAAAAGAAAAGAGAATGAAAAGTTGGAAAAGGGCAGCTGAGGAGCAGACTAAGGTCTTCTCCAACATTCCCCTAAGTGAACCTCAAAGATGTTTTGCTTAATAATGTTTAAGGACATATTTCATGTAATACAGCCTTTTCTCATTCCTAGCTCATAGCTGAAACTGTCTAACTTCGTATGTGTACAGTCAGATCTTAAAATTGTGTTCTTTCATCTTTTCTCTATATCAGCCTTCTTTAACCCAGTTAAATATTACCCATGGTCCTTATCTAAAAAATACCCTAGCTGACATAGAGCTTTCACAATAGAACTGCACTGACTGAAGGAAGGCCACCACCTTATCATCACTTGAACCCACACACCCATTTTAGACAGAAATAAGAGACAAAAAATGCTAAGCATTATTTCCAGACCTCCGGCTTTAATTCCTTCTTCTCCTCCTTCTCCTTATCATCAGAAGACAAGTCCAACAGTGCCATAACAATGGTCTCAAGGCAACCTCATGTAGAGAGCATTACAATAGTCCAACTGAGAGGTGTTCAAGGCATGATTGTCTGAAGGGCTTCTTTATCTAGGAACAGATATGATTGGCACACCAGATAAACCTCTGCAAAAATCCTCTAGGCCTCAGTGTCTTCCTGCTTTTTAAATAAGAGCTAAGAACGCAGGAGGACCCTCAGTTTGTTCATTAGTCTCCTCAACTTTAAAGACTAAGCAGGTAATGGGCTAACAAACAATGCCACCCAGTGTTGTTAGAATTGAGACTGATTTTTTTTCTTCCCTATCCATGCCCACACATCATCCAGGCACTAGGTCAAGACTTTAACACCAATACTTGATTGGCCTAGAGGTGAAATGTAAAATCAGGCTAGCATCAGCATCAGCATATTGATTATAACTGAGCATAGACTGTTGATGACCTTACTCAGTGGTTTCATGTGGATGTTAAACAAAAGGAGGGGGGGAGAGAGAAGTCTTGGAACTTAGCTCAAATGGAAGGCTGCAGGCATGGCCTTCTATCCCTATTCACACTAACTGAAAGCAGTCACAGAGAAAGAAGAACCATTGCTCAAACTATTTCCTACTCTGTAGCTATTCTACAGGTAATTCAGTCACTCACATTGCTTTTCACCATTCCTGTTTCCTCAGTCTTCCCCCAACCAAAATTAAATACATTATTATAATTGTTCAATGTATTTTTATACCAATAGAATTATCCTTTCTGGGGGCTCCATTCTGTGTTTGAAGAAGCAGATTATTAGCCCTGAAATCTCAAGCAATATAAGACTCTTTGACTATTTTCCTCCAAAAAGGAGGGGGGAAAAATCTTGAGAATACTTTTCCATTTTTTCTTCTTCTTTTTGGAGGAAGAAGTGCTTTTTGCTCTTGTTGATTCTAGGTTTGGTTGATTTCAGAGAGAAGATTCAGGAGGCATCAACAATATTTACTGTTCTGTTGTGTTTCCTGTCCCTAAAATATGCTTCTTCCTTTATTAGTTTTTCAGAACATGATGACAGCACACTAAAGAATGCCCACAATTCAGTTAAACACTTTCCCTTTGGCTAATCTGATCAAGAATTATGGGAGTTTCATTTTTGTCAGATGTGGAAGGCCCCAGGTTGGGGGAATTCTAGTTTGATAAGATTCACAAACAATTGAATGATTAAACATAGAAGCCTAGCAATTTAGTCTTCAGTATATTCCTTTGAGTTTTTCTCTGCTGCTGACTTGAAATGTCCCCCAACCATTACTGAGTCAATACAAAACCATGCTAGCATGATATTTTATGACCCCGTTAATGAACCCTACCCTGCCTCTGTTCCAAATCATTGAAGTCACCTGAATTTCCTCTAGAAAAATGGCTGACAGAGTCTAATGGTTTCTGCCCATCTTGAAGCTTCTGTTGGATGGTTTTGGAATAACAGGAAAAGTGCTACTTTAACACCAGGACAGTTAAAGACAATTTAAACCTGACTCATACACAGGCTGGAGATGAAATGAGGAAAAGTGATGGGAACAAAGCAAAAAAAGGCATTGCCAGATGATGTTGGTTCCCTGTTTAGCGGCAATGAGAGAATACCCTCATAATAATCTTCCAGACTCTTTCTTTCAGAGATGTAATGCAATGTTCTGCATTACTTTAAGAAAAGGAAAAGTTATTATGGTTCTCAGAGGAACTATCTAAACTCTTCCAGGAAGAATATTTTATTTCTGCTCTTTTATATTTTACCTTTAGGAGTTTAATGACAAGTTGTATAAAGTGTGATTTGTGCAGCAAATGGCTAGTAAAAATCTCTGTAGCACTCTCTTCCTATAAACATGTCTCATGAGTCAGTAACTAAACTAACAATTTTCCCTTCTTTCCATTCTTTGACTCCAGTCTGATAACATTTGATTTGGGGTTGAGTTCTATTGAGATGAATGGAATTTATGCCTGACCAATCAACTTTAGTTTAAGGATTGGTTACATTTCTGATGTTGATTTTATGGTTTACTTGCTAATGTCAGTGGGCAAATTGTAATTAAGATTTGTAGGCATTTTTGGATATCATGAGGAAGGCATTGCCAATAGTAAATGGACAAAATGAGATTATAGGTTAATAATATAAGTTGCTTCAGAAATTGTGAAATATATATCTTGGAAAACTTACTCTCTGAATCTTACTTCCTTCTAACTAGAATGTATGAAGTTTTTTTCATTCAGAATTCAATGTAGCTCTGTCAATTTCACATTGATGAACTTACTTCAAGAGGAATTCTCAACAGCATTCTTTAAACAGTTAATGCTGAGAATTCATTTTATGGGCCCCAGTCTGGAACCATTGATCTTATTTGCACTAATCTGGACTCAATAGTATAAAAACCACCTCCTTGACAATCTAGAGAGCTTTTCTTGTGCTATTAGGAATTGGCTTTATAAACGACTAGTCTACTGAGCATTTTAAATTACTTTTTTTAAAAATTAAAGATTAACATTTTGAAACTAAAAGAAGTCATGAGTATAGAGATTAGAACCCATATATGATCTAAGACCATCACTATATTGTACAATCAATGTTTAATTGTCATTCCCTAGTTAGCCTGGAAATTGCAATGCTATAGATTCTATGGGGTTTTAATTAAAACCTCTACAGTATATATAATAACAACATGTATATCTTGTGTTTACATGCTTCTAAAGGCAGTTCTCTAAAAATAAGAATAAGAAGTAATATCCAAGAATGAATTAACTACTGATCATATGAAATGTCTTTTTTGGTAACTTTTCAGACCTGTTTAATATTTTCATGTGAGATCACTAGGAAAATAGTGAGGTTGTAGATGAGATTGGGAGTCAAAATTAATTCCAGAAGAAGGTAACAAACAGCTTCTGGACTATCACCAAGTTGTGTTCATGTAACTATCATGATTTGAATTTGACTTAAACTCATCCTTTTCTTTTCTTATCAATGCATTTTGTCTGCTCTACTATCACTAATTGTTTAAGTCCAAACCATGACTCACTTAAAAAAAACAAAAAAACAAGTATGATATCTAGACCACATTTGAGATGAGAAGATGTCCCCCATACTTGTTAGAGAAAAACTACAAGAATAACTTACTTAGCATTTCAGAAAGAAGAATTCTTTTCCAGGAATGGCAGATTTGTACTATTTATGGAACAAAGTAACACTCCGTCCTCCCAAAATCAACAACAACAACAACAATGCAGTGATGAATGGTTGTGTACATAGAAGAAGCTGTGCTTCTTAGATTAATTCAAGTGAGAAATGGTTCATAAGTCATTGACATAATTCTATTAACTTCTTTAAAAACCCTGTCCCATGAAGTAACTGTACACCCTAGGAGCTCAGCTTTGATGAATAACAAACAATAATGTGAAGTTATTACCCATTCAGAATTCTGATTACCTTCCTTTCCCAGTAGTTTTTTTCAAAGAAAGTAAGCTTAGCTGGTAAAATACAAACTTGCAAGCCTTTAAAATAGGCATTTTTCTTTTGCCTAAATTACTATTGGAATCTGACCCACCAGTATATATTGGAGAACTATGGTACAATTTATTTTGAGCACAAAATATTCGATAATATTTGAACTTAAATCTGAACTAAAACCTTAGAGCAGTGCTACTAAACAAAATTCCCTTTTCAAGTTGCAGTCAATAGAGCTAAATGAAAGAACTGAAATATCTGACTTGTTCAATAAATATTTCAGTAACTCACATAACATTTTTTAATAAATAGATTATGTCCTATTTAATGGTATTTTTCTTTTTGAGTACCTAATCACTACTTGTGAACTTTCAGAGACATCTGTTAAACTATCATGGGAAATTTCTTACACTCTTATCTGATCTTGATATGTATCTTTGTACCATGCTGTCCTTTTTATGTCACTTAGAAGTGCCAACAGTCTGTTGTCTGCTGGCATCTTGTTTTGGACCTACACAATAGAGATTATTCTGTTATTATTCAGAATTTTTAAGCAGTTCAGTAATTGCAACACACAGACTTGATGGAAGTATTCAGTCTACAATAATATATGAAAACAAGGAATGGGAAGGGATTATTTTTCTAAAATGTGCTAGAGAATTTATGAAACCTACTGATAACCTTGATGTGTGTCTTTGTTATAAAAGTAACTTAAAAGGGAATGGGAGGAACCCATATATTAGAAGGTAGTGAAATGAAATTTATATAGATTTTTTTTTTGTTATCCAGTAATTGAAAACTAAGAAGATATGAGTCTTAATAATTAAATTAGGTTAAGTATTACAAGCCACAAAGGAGCAGAACTAGCATCTTAGTTGAATAAATAAACCTAGAGTAAAGATGTAATTAAATAGAAAGCAGTTTGTTACTTGGGGAAATATAAATTGGCAGAATCCCCTAAGTATTGTATATACCGTATGGTTTTGAGCAATAATTTTACTAAATGTGGCAATAAACTAATAATGCTCTGTATATAGATTAAACTCACAGTTCTTCCTCTTTCTTTTTTTTTTACATTGCATCTATATGTATAATTGTTTTTGCAGATATCTTTTATTTAAAATAATTGCTTCTCACCCTATCTATCACAGCCCTAAAAAAAGCAATGGAAATGTGGAAATGTGAGATATAACTTTAATAACTCAATCAATAAGCTCATAAAATTTACATAATATATTACCTAGTCAGCATATCCATGAGGCTATTCTCTTTCAAGATAAGAAACTGTATACAAAGTACATAAGATAGTAAGATGTGAACCAAAGAAATTAAACAGATAAGAAAATAGAAGTAACATAGATTTAGTTTATACTAACATGATTCATTTCTCTCTATACTGTATCTATCAAATCAATCATTCCTGTTTTCCCTACATCCATGTTATTTAATGTATTGGATTTTTTTTTTTAATTTTTAATGCTCAACTCTGCTTTTGAAGACTCTGCCCAACTATATATATATTTCTCATTTTCCCATTTTCTGTTCATGTATTCACATTCCTGCAAGTATTTGTTTTGCAATTTAATCTTCTTTTATATATATTAGCAAATTGCTACATTTACATCTTACTACTTGCTTACTACTACAGGCCATTCAGTTGTGTATTCAATCAAATTCACCCATATTTATTCATTTTTGACCATAAAAACTTTTCTTTTCTTGCTTTACTACATATACATGAGTACCCACTCCATTTGGTTTCTTCTGACATACCCAACTCTTACTACTGTATAGCAAAGCAGGCATAGGAGCCAGTTTTGTATAGTAGTTAAGGTATCAGGCTAGAGATTACTACATCAGGCTAGAAATCAGGAGATAATGAGTTCTAATCGCCCTTTTGGTACAAAGCCTTGTACCTTATTTTCTCTCTGCCCCGGGTCATTTCACCAACCTTGGAAGGATGAAAGGCTGAATCAATCTTGAGCCAGTTAGGATCGAGCTCCTGGATGTAGGCAGAATTTTCCTGCAATACTGCATTCAAACCACTGTGCCACTGGGGCTCCAATAGCAAACTACTTCTGAAAAACCTTGCCAAAAAAACTGCAGGCACTTTTCTATGCAGTCTCTGAGAATCAGACATGGTTGAATTGAAGAAAACAAAATGCCAATACAGAGACTAAATGAAAAAAAAAATCATGTACTTAATGGATTGAGATGGGAAATACAAAAAAAAAAAAAGTTGTATAGTGTTTGAAATAATATATGTCAGCTGCAGGCAGTATCTGCAAATCAGACATGATTGAATTGTAGAAAAAAAACCAGCTTGACATAAGTTCTAAATTTATGATAGTTATGATCCTTTCTCAGTTTTTCAAAACAGACTAATATGTAATATTGTCTACTAATTGATATAGGTTTTTATGTTTTCTAGCAGGGTTGCTTTCCATTTTTCAAAGGCACAGATATTGGCATGAGAATATGAACATTTTGCATGACGGGAAACTGCTCTCATGTATTTTATCCTAAGATATGATTATAAACTTTATTAGCATCATATTCAAGTCCAGCTTGAGCGAATACCAAATTAAACAATCTTTTGTTCTAGTCAAACAAACCAATTTTATGAACTTTACAAAAAGGATAAAAAAATGTTTCTCACAAAATTCATTTTCTAAATCCACAATTCTAAATCCAGTTGATGAATTCTATTTGAAGTACATCATCTGACCTTCTTATCCAGAATATATTAATTCAAATGTTTTATAATGCCAAGACAGCCATGATAGAATATTAATGGACTCTGTTGGAAACTTCAAATACTTCCGTATGTTTTTCACAGTCTGTATCTGTTCTATAGCTTATTTAAATATTTATTTCCAAACATATATGCCTGCCCATTTCATACAGTGATTCCAGGTGATGCACAACAAGCAATAAAACAAAGATAAAAACGAAGCCATATACAGTAGCATTGCATTGCATTGCATTGCATTGCATTGCATTATATTATAATGTTAATAGAATATTATCCCCAAATAAGTGATTAATTAAAATGCAGGTAAAATGAGAAGTTTTGGGAAGACTTGTTATAAGGATTGTAGCCAGATCACCATCTTATGTCCTCCCAGTCTGCGATTATTATTGAAATATTTGTTTTCCTCTGCCACTGCTATAGAAGTTCATTTTATCACTATCAAAAATACTAATGTTGGGAAGAGGTCAAAGGTGATGTGAGGGGAGATGAAGAAAAGATAACAGTGAAGAATTTCTGCCACATGATAGTATTAAAATTTTAGAACAGCTCTTGAGGTGGTTTATTTCTTCCCACTGCTTCAGAACAAACCTTAAAAACAGAGGTGAAATCTAGCTGGTTCGTACCAGTTCAAGCAAACCGGTAAGGAATATTTTGATTGTTTCGAAGAACCGGCAAATATCACCTCTGGCTGGCCCCGCCTCTGCCTGCCCGCTCACCGCTCACCCCGCCCCCGGCTCACCCCCCCCACCCACCACCACGCCCC
>JANHFL010005815.1:0-11840 GCA_032468155.1 Oxyrhabdium leporinum | reverse complement strand
GGATTTGAACCGCTAGATTGAATCAGCAGAAGTGGCCTGCAGTTCAACACTCTAACCACTGCGCCACCTAGGCTTAAATAAGCTTAAAAACAAATGAATCTTTTAAAAAATAATAATAATTGTCAAGCATATTATAGGAGGTAAAATTTGGGAAAGAAAATGTTTTAGATGTTTCACAGCTACTTTTGACTCTATGGTAGTGTATATTGCATTATGATATTTCCATAAGGAAACTAATAAGACAGATAATCATTGAAATCAATTTATCCTCATTGTCCTCATACAACCACTTGCAAATCAAACCACAATGAGAAACATAGATATTGTTGCCCAAATACCAAATTCTGTGTTAAATTAGGACAAATTGGTACAGATGTTAGAAATGGAGTTGTGAATGCCTATCACAACTGCCTGAAGTTCTACGATTCAGAATTTAGAGGCATTGAAGGTATGTTGCAAAAATCAATACATTTGTCTCCAGGTTTTCTTTCAGTAGCCAAAGGGGCTCTACTTTCTCTTTTTCAATTCACCTGAAGGCTATAGGTGGAAAGCAGTTTCTAGGATGTTTAGCCTTTCTTGAAACTTATTAGACTTAAATATATAGGTTGTTTGAGTGGTTTTCCTCTGAAAAGCAAGAAATTATGTCAATCTGGACAGCTCAATTTCTAAGAAACGCAAAAGAATTTTGGAGAGTTTCGTGGAGTAGAGGTTTTTCTGCAGAAAGGACTCACTAACAGTTCCAGCTTTTAATCGCAATCTGTGATTCACTAGGATTGTCTAATCACACTGTTTTGAGGTTTTTGTTTGGAGGGGGATGAAATAATTGTTATAGGCTTCTGCAACTGTTCAGTTCTCTTTGGGGTTTAACTTTAGATTATATTGAGAAATGGTGCTTGTTCATTAATTCTGCCTTGATTACTTAAATATTATTTCATGTATCATAGTTGCTTACTCTGTGAATGTGCCTTTCTGAAACATTGTAGATTTCCAAAGACTGGTAAAGCCACTTTTATTTGCAATCATTCTATATTGGACTGAGTGATTAGGCACTTTTTGATGAAATTTTTTGACTTTGTTGGAAGATGTTGAACAGATTATCTGTTTCCTTTTTCTGATGTTCAGGTTTGCTACAATATGTTTGTCCTCATCTACAGTAAGTAGTGTTCTTGCACAGCTTTTCTTATGGAAAGTTGGGTAATTACTTTGGTAATGGAATCCTTGGTTGATGTGGGTATTTTTACAATAAATTTGTGTTTCTAATTTACCATCACTTCCTCTGCTGATGAGGATTGCCAGGAAAAGTAGCATGTTGTTGTTGTTTTCTTATCTTGTGAATTTTATTCCTTTGAAGATGTTGATATTTTTTTTGTGTGTGTTCTCTAGTTTGTATATTTTTTACTATGACAAAGATGTCATCTACATACTGAATCCATACATTAGGTTGTATATGTGGGAGTGTTAAGCATTGTATTACAGTCTCTGCTATAAGTCTTGAAAGCAGTGATTCCATGCATATACCTTCAATTTGTTCATATATTTGTCATTGAACTGAAAATACGTAGTTAGGCAAAGGTTGATGATGTCCATGAATCTTGGTATTTCAATCTTGGTGTATTTGATTAGGTTGGGTGTGATGTGCAGTACTGTTGTAATTGATTCTTTGGCTAATTCTAGGTCTATGGAAATAAAGAGTACTGTGATCTAAAATGAGACCATCATTTCTTATGTATGTATATGTTTATATTTCATGTTTCTAAATTGCCAATTTCCCTCAAAAAGGAGCCCTGGACAGTGTACAGGACAACTGTCATATAAAACCAACATTAGGACATTAAAATTAAAGATTTATTTAAAATTAAAATCATGAGATACTCTAAAATTTCAAAGAAATGAAAATTCCAAGATGGCCACTTAATATTAATAAAGGCAGAAGAAGGGCTCTCATGGACCCAGACAGCTCCCCAGTTGCATGGTCTATTGTGCCTCCACAAAAGGCCACAGAGCCAAGTTTTGATCCCTTTATGGAATGCTATTGTCACATGTTTGATTTTCTGGAGGCACAGTAGAGGGCCATTGATGTAGTATTTGCTTGCCTCTGTGAGGTGTTCAAGCTTTTTTGTCAATTCTTTAGTAATGTTGTAGATTGGGGTCTCTGGTAATGAATGATACAGTTGGATGGAGAAGTATATCTGGTTTGTGTTTTGGGGTCTCCATAGAAGTGTGGGAGGATGGGTCCACTGCTTTTCATCTGCACTGTTCTTCTTAAGTGATTTGATCTTTCTTGATAAGGTCCCTGAGAGTTATCTTGTTTGGATCGTCCTCTGCTTTGAGTTGGTTTTGTTCTTGTCTTCTTCTGGTCTGTGGTATGATAGTTTGTCTTATTCTTTCTTGCAGCTCTGTGGGAAGTCCTGCAGTTTAAAATGCTCCTTCCAAGACTGCAAAGAATTATAGCTGATTATCATCATCTGTGTTGTAGTTGAGGTCTTCTGAAGAATATTGTGTTTTTTTTGAGGTAGATAGTTGATGGTTAGACATGTTGACCACCTGTTTGGGTTCTGATGTCTACTTTATTCTGGGATTTAGTTTGAATAGTTTGGTTTGTAGATTGTTTTTCCTTTTTACAGTATGCCTCTGGGAGGTAGACTTGATGGTGATTGTAAGCCTTTTTACATGCTCTGGTGTGATGGTCTGTTCTAGTTACTACTTAAGATTTTCTGTGATATGCTGATAAATTTTTAGTCTGAGGAAATTTATTTGGCTTCATCTTGTCTGAAGAGTCATCATTCGGCAATTATTATTTTTTTTCTTCTGTTCAATCATGTCCAATTCTTGGGCTCTACCTGGGCTTCTTAGAAAGGTTTTTGAGAAGTGATTTTCCATTGCCTCCTTCCAAGGGATGAGTGAGAAGGATTAACCCAAGGTCACTCAGCTGACTTGTGGACAGCTAAGCGGACATGTGAATTTCTCTGAGTGAATTCCAGAATGAATTGCATTAATTTACAATTTTCAGTTTTTAATTTTCAGTTTAGTATTATATGGTGAATACAAAATGTCTGAGAGTGAAAAATATAGTCATATAGAATGATGTAAGTATCTATGTAATGTGATTAAATATTGGAGGAAGATAATTTGGCTATATTAATAGAGTTGGCTTTTGAACAGGATAGAGAGAACCCACTGTCTTGCCCTCACCATATTTAAGAACCTCTCCAAATTAATTAGAAACACTCTAGTATTCAACAATTTAACACGCATAACACAACTTTGCCCTTTCTGCCTCATAGCACTGTTATAGAAGATTAAAAATAAGAGGGGAAAAAACCCCCCACAGGTTTTATCAGAGATTCTGCTTTCAACACCATTCACACAAAAACCTAGGAAATACCAACTTTGGATACAAGAATGGTACAGTATTATTGGTAACTGCACTTCAGTATTGTTTTGCTTTGTAACTGATGTGTTTTGTCAGGTATGCTGTGATTTCTCACATCTGGGAGTATACACAGGGTGTGGTCAAAAAAGTCAAGATTACAGAAGTACAGAAAAAAGAAAAAAAAGAGTTTTGATTATACCATAACAGTCACCATCTTGATTATTATTATTATAATTAACTAGATTCTTTGAATACTCCTTTGAATACTCCAAGCTTCCTTAGGATTATCTGTAGCCTAGATCTTTTTGAGATGTCTGTAATGTAATATTTATATAAAGGACAAATAAAATACAAAATAAAATTTCTCTCTAGAGTCGTAAAACATCTAATTTGATGACTATGGCGAAGCCCATTGCAAAAAAGATGTTGCCGAACTAGATCTGGATCCTGCTTTAGATTTGATTCCAAAATAATTTTTCAGAGAGTGTGGGAGCAAACATAGGGAACCTGTTTGAACCTCTTTACAGGTGTTGCTTCTCAGGAACACCCTTCTATCCGCATTGTACAGCTCTACAATCTCCCTTCTAAAAAAGAATATGGCTTTGTCCTTTGCTGTTTTATGAATTGGCTTTGAAGACAGCTGGATTCCTTGTGCCCAAGCTGATTTGTAACTCTGTTCTTTCTGTTTAAATCTCATCCAGTAGCATATACTTTTCCTTTTACAATAATGAACATAGACTTTCTGCTCATTTTGGGTGGTAATTCTAGACATGCTTACCTAGGAATAAGTCCTTCTGATGCAGCGGCACTTATTTCTGAGCAGGCAAGCTTAACATTTCAATGGCATTGCTCTCCCCCCACTCCCCCACCATTTAATGCCTCTAATTGGACTGTTTTCCAAAGCCAATAAGCAATCCTCTTTCTATCTGGTAAAGATAGCTTGGATCAAGTAATCAAAGAGATTTGTATTTTCTGTGGCAAAGGAGTGATAAGGATAAGAGGAAAGAGTTTCTTTTTGAACAATCTAATCTCCCCCATAGTAAGAATATAAGCAGACTTTGTAGCTGTGTGAGGGAAGTCAAAGTGAAATGTTCATTTTAAAAAGAAAATGTAGGGCAAGAAACTGGTTTTCTGGCTCAAAACATCTGATACAGAAAAGTCTTTGACCTAGATTCGGTCTGTCTTTAAGAGTAGCTGGCAAGTTTTATGAGGAAATATCAGGTCCCAGGGGAATTCAGGAAACAATTGATAAAGATTTGGGATATCTGGCCTTATGCATTTTTTAAAATATTTGATCTCTATGAATTTATAGAGATATGATCAGTACCTCTTAGTGTGAGAATTGATCATATCTAATCTTTTCCTACATTTTCCTACATTTTAAAATAAAATGTTCAGCTAAATATTCACGAATCCATTTAAAAATATGAATTATAGAATAGTTTTTTTTCCTTTTAGTTTTTAAAAGTTAGTTTATTTTTTTTCCAGATAGATAAATTAGTTAAGCTGAAATGTGGTTGCTATGTTTGTAATTGTTATCATTAAAAAAAACCCAAGTTTTGTTTAAAATATATCATTACAAATATTTTTGTCCAATTTTTTTTCCAGATATCTATGTACTATTAGAATAAAAAAAACAAAAAACAAATCTGTGCTGGGTTTGAAAGAATGTTAAATGGAGGTGGCCACCTGAAACAGGAGACTTTAGTTGAGATTGAGGTACAAGAAGCACTCAATCCTAGCTGTTGAAGGTGGCCACAAATCAAGTTTCCGAGATGGTTTCTTTTATAGGAACACTCTTTCCTAGAAAGTGCACAATTTAGTCCACCTTCTGGGGAATCCTGGACAGTACAATTGGCCCACTGGAGAGTTAAATGAAGCTAAGTGCCCTGTGGGGTTTATAATCCATAATTTTCCTGAGTCAGGTTGATGACCTTGGGAGTGAAGAGCTTCCTGAGAAGATCTATTGATACAACAGGGAACTCTTTATATCTTGAGGGGATTCTCTTATTTGGATAAACAGATGTATTTTGCCAATTTCATCTATGTTAAAATGTACCTTGGCAAATCAAATTAGCTTAAGTAATTGGGGAAGCTTTTCATTCTTTTGCTGGCAGTTCACTGTGAAGTTAGACAGGAAGTAGGGATACGGTGACATAGTGTGGGTGCTTGAATATTCACTAGAAACAGATTAATCTATCTATCCTCAATCTGTACACATACCGATGCTGGTTCAAATGAGAGCACAAACCTGAATGTTGTCCATTTCAACAGGATCAGAAGTTCCATGAGGCCTCCATCCATAAAGTAGCAGTGTTAAAAATGACATTTCATACGACTTTCAATATTGTTTCAGTGGCATTTAATACATGGCTGAGCTTTTAATTTGAATTGTATATATACTTGATTTGTATCCTTTATATTTGTATTCTATTCACTGGGTATGTTTTCAAGGTCAAAAGGCAAAAGGCACTTATTGTGAAAATAAGTGACCTCTTCATTTTTTTAAATTATGTTTTTAAAGAAAGAATTAAAATATTTTAATCAGCTCTAGGCACACTGCAGATAAGTTGGTCCTGGGTAGGACCCACATTTTGAGCTCTTTTTTAATCAACTCAAGAAACATCTACACATTTTTTTTCCTCTATATATTTTATACTTTACAAAAAAGAAAAAGAAAGGGAAATTCAGCATTATGCCACTGCTGCCCTGGTAAGTTTAAACCTGAACATTTTGTAAAAGAAACTGCTGTTCATTTAAGAACAATATTTTGCTTTAACGATTTCTTGAAGTTTTTTGTTTCTCACTTTCACTTATCATATGTCTCACATCTAATTTATGTTTCCTGGGGAGGGAAAATCAGTTTTACAAAGTCAGCTGATGTGTGTAAGGGATAGTGCAAGCTAAAGACTAAAACATATCAAGAGCATTGAAAAAGGAAAAACAAATCAATATGAAAATGACTCTGAGATTTTTCAGAGCATTTGATGTGCTTTGGTTTTTAATGCCTTAACAATTAGAAATGTTGACACTTCTAAGAAAGATTGGAAGGGGAGAAGGGCAAGTGACACATGATGAGCCTGCAGAGATGCTGGAAGAATTATAGTGATTACACTAAGTCTACAGAAATTTTAATACAGCTGAAAATATTTTGTGCCATGGTAACCATTTCTTTTTGACAGCTTCTCCTAAAATTACCTTCCATTCATCACCAGCCATATCTGAAGCAGCTAAAGCCATCTTTAGATGCATCAGTTAAAGTAGTGACTTCCCATTTCTCCCAATTGTATTTTTGGTATGGACATGATCTGGTCTGCTTCATCAACAATGCTGTTGATGCCCAACATCTACTCATCAATTTAGACTGACAGGAGCATGCCTTCTGTCAAAAAAGCCAGCAGGCATAGGCTTCCATAGTTATAGGACTCCAAGTGATACTGGATACCTGGATTGCATATTATGCCTGACCAGCACATTCTAAAGTGCTTATCAGGTTTCATTCAGTCTTTTTAAGATTTAGGACTTTTGATTGCACTAGTCTTTAATACACATGGAGAGTTGACTTAAACTAGCAAATGGAACCTAATTCTACCAGTTATACATTGCTGATTCTATTGCCAATTAGTCACATAAGTTAGAGTGATCTGTTCTGGACTGCAAAGATCTGTCTGATATTCAATGATAGCACAGGCACAAAGAAAAGTCCTAACTCTTTAATGCCACCTAGTGGCCATCAGGAGTTCTGCTGCTTAGTTTTTGTAATCCTAATACAAATGCGTAATATGATTGGCTTTAGAATTACAGTAGTTTGCAAAACAAAATCCCCAAAGATATGAATTGATCAGTCCCTCTCTAAGTGTTCTGTTGTAGAGACTGATATATTTATTGAGTGGAGGCTATATGAAAGGTTCAAGTGATAGAGCCTTAAGTCTAGCTGCTATCCTAATTTTACATCAAGCAATTGTGCTAACAGGTTTTGCTAAGAAACCCTTAATAGGCATTCATCCAAACCTTACACTAAGATTGAATTGTAGATTTGTTCCCCATAAATTAATGTCAAGCCAACGTTTTAGAAGACAGCAATATAAAGGAGTTATAGGAACAGAGACAACATCATCATTCTAAACTATAGTAATAAAAACAAGGTCTCTTGTGAATTGCTTGGCTTAACAGAGATTTGGGATATAAAGAAAAAAAATAGCAGTGATTGTATCACAACAAGGGGAAAAAAAACAAGAACAGCTGTAGTATTCAAAAATCAGTATTTAGCAGATGGCAACTGATAAACTTTTCTGAGGTCAGAACCTAAGCAGGATCCATCTTGGAATGTGCTTAGATAGGAAACCACTACAAATTCCCATGGAGATCACTAAGCTACTCCACAGTTCAGGATTTTTTTTAAAAAAAAAGAATTACAGTGAGAAAATACAGTGGCAAGACATTTTTATATCATTTTATATCAATTGTATCCATGCAAGCACCAGAGATTAAATTCATTTCAAAGACACTTTACCTCTGCTTATTTCCCTATATATTTTAAAATGAAAATAAGCATTAATGATAAGACGCCTGTTTTATTTTTGCTTACAAAAATAAAATTTACCGCAGTATAATTGACATTATGGCAGTACCATATTGTCAGCACAATTTATAATTCTTTATTAGCCCCTAGAGACAAAACATACATTTTCATCCAACACTACATTGCAGTTTCAAAGGATGGAGTTTGTGTCATGATACTACAATGCAGATTTTGCATTTTGGTCACATGGTAGTTACACATGGACACCTATGATTGACAAGTAGAGTCCGGAATATCCTTAAAATCCTGGGAAAAAATATAACATATTTATATAACTCTTCCACAACTCCACAGCTATGTTACATCTCAGTGCATGAATTGCTATATAATATTTCAAGCCATCCTTAGTTTAGTCAAAAATCAATTTTAATGGTTTATGAGGTCATTTCTAGTTTCATTGGAGAAACTAGGGTAACTGCTAGAAATCAAAGTGACCCATCAAAGGCAAATTAAACTTAATATTATTCATTATAACCACATCTCATCTAACTCTCTTCACTTGATTTTTTGAGGAGAGAGATAGAAAATGAAAACACTTTATTTTAGCAAATAGCAAATGATTAATTTCCTTTCACATTTTTATGTATGGTATCAAAAGGTAATCAATTTCTCTAGATTTTCACAGATCTTTGATGAAGCCAAACATTTTAAACTTTTTTTTATCAGCAAATATTTTTCACTACTCTTTCACATTTTGACCTACTAAACTGATTATTAATTTAGTAAGATTCTCAACTACAATTATCCAGTGAAGGGTAATTGATTTTTTGCCACATAGAAATGTAAAAAATAATAAAACTGTGAAGCAAGTATTCTTCAGTGCAAAGTTCCCAATAAATCTTCATATACCATCTGAATCCATAAAATATGCCATACATTTCTGACTGTTTTGCAACTCCAAAACAGAATTATCTTCTGTTGTAGCAGAAGATAACTGAGAAATAATTGTTACATCTATGCGTTTACCATGGACACCTGTGATTCATCTAAAATTTCAAAGACATCTACTTTAAGAGTTTGCTGCTCGGTAATATAAAGCAATCTGGGCATTGTATCAGAACAGTAATCACTTATATGTTTACCAAGTATAAGTGATAATGTATTTTCATATTATTGTAAGTGGAACATCTCATGATGGTTATAGAGATGATCCTGAACTTACATGAAGGAACATAGGCCGTTTATTTGGGTCAAGAGAAAGGTAGTATCAGAACAGACACTATTGATTGAAAGAGAAGGGACAAATATTCTGTAGCCAATGCAGGGCAGAAAAACTCAACAATATTTATGTCACAGAACCATTTTATTTATATAGTTTATGTACTTATGAAGTTTGCTGCATGTTTATAGTGAGTAGCAGTTTACAGCTTGTAAATCTTGCACACCCTTTCCCCCCAAAGTTACAAAACTAAAAATCACTGGTAAACTCCTAGACAACTCTGTGACCTATTGGAGCATCTGTTGAGACAAAGTTAGTACAATCTGATATGACCAGAATATAATGTAATAATGTAAACTTACGACTAACCACATTTTTCTTAACCAAATTCCAAGTGGTCCCATGATCATCCAAGAAGACTATATATTAAAAATAGAAAAATTACCAACTTTTCCAAAAAATAAGCCCTATCCCAAAAATAAGCCCTGGCTTGATTTTTACACGTGTGTCCAATATAAGCTTGAGTCAATCTTATAGCTCATTTATTGGCTGCAGAGGCCTTTCCTGAAAGCCTCTGACAACAAAATGAGGCCCGGGGGACACTGCACACATCAATCTGGACCCCATTTGTTGACTGCAGAGGCCATTCCTCTGCAGGATGGCAAAACGAGGCTGGGGATGCTCCTTGTGTCAATCCAGAGCTCATTTCTCATCTGCAGAGACCTTTCCTGAAGGCCTCTGATGCCAAAACAGAAGCTGGGGGCGTCACACGCAAGCAGCGGCAAGTGGTCACAGAAGACATGGGCTGACAGTCTGCTCCTGCTGGGTGGGGCTGTCAGTGCCACTGCCGCAAAGTGAGTCAGTGGAAGATAACCCCTGACAATAAGACCTGGTGTCTTTTTTGGTGGCAAAAAAAAAAAGTAAGACCGGGTCTTATTTTGGGGGAAACATAGTAATTGTACTGGCAAATAGTAAGTTCAATAGTAAGTAAATATTTATATATCATCACAGGCTGACAAAAAAGCAGTGGGGGCAGAACTGATTTTTAATTTCCTTTTGGCTTTCCCATTGACCTTGCAACTACAACTTTGCAAATAAAACTGGTCTGAACACTATGGAAATTTCAGTTCTACATGAATAATGGGTTCTGGGTTTTTAATGCATTCTTTAAGTTAGAAAATTTTAGGTATCTTGATTTAAAAAATTCTGTGGTATTATGTGCCATTTCAGCCAATCTGAGGGTATAAACAGATAAACATGAGAGTTTTAGTAGTATAAAAATAGAAGATAGTTGTGCCCAGGAAAATATTAGGCTATTCTCCAATGGTGGACAACTTTAGTAGCTGAGCTGATCTATTTCTAGCATGCTGGTATAATCCAAATGGCAGAAAAAGGAGGATGATTTTTATTTTTTATTTATTTTTTTGCAACAGTGAATTCTGTAGAACTTATAGGGAAAAGTCCTCGTTAATTTTTTCTCAAGCTCTTGAGGTTCCACTGTCCAAAGAGATTCTTTAAGAGGAAATCTGTCTTAATTTAGAAAGAGTACTGTCAAGTGTTTTCCCTTCTGTTCCCCAAAGGACAAATGAAGCTACAATGTGAGACTGTTTGGGTCACTGGTCTTAGGAGAGTTCAGAAGATTAATCCTTCCTTTCTTTATCCAAGGCAGTGTTGGTGTCCTGAAAGGGAAGGTTCTAGAATGTTGACATCCTTGCCACTTATCAGAAAAAGATAAATATGATCTGAAAGAAAGAATTTAGATTTAGATACACAGGACACTATGGGGGATATCTGTGATATTTCAGTGGACTCAGGTTTAGTAAGAATGGTATGAAGTTGCCCAGTAATACATCTTAGAGAGTTGAAAAAAAATCCTTATGAACTTAGTTGTTTTCTTCAGGAATAGATTGGGAATGAAAATAAAATTGCCAGCAAAACCCACAATCGTCTAATTGTTTTGAAAGAAGCCAACAAATCTAGATTTGTGAAATTCTTTCTAGATGTGTGGGGGCATAAACATACACATACTCACTAGATTGTACTAATAACAGAATTGACCACTGTACATTTTCAACAAAATAAATCCTACAAATGAAAGGATGTAATTACATTCTTTTAGCAACACTCTAGGGGCCTTCAAGAAAAGAAGCAGTTATATTAATCTAGCAAGCTACAAACTGATTAACAGAATGCTCTTTATAATATGAAATTGGCTGTCTTCCATTTTGTGAATTGTAACAGTAATTACTCTGAACCAGTGAAAAGTTGGTCCATTTATAAATCTTAGTTGAGATTGCTTTGTAAGAAACAATATCGAGTGAGCAAAGCAATTGTTCAAAACTCCCTTTTCTGCTGACCCTGAAGAAATGATTACAAGAAAACTTCTGCAATTGCTAAGGCTTCGTTCTTTCTAAAACTAAATATAAAAGCAGATCGCAAGGTGCATCAATATGAGTTTGAAGAACAGCTGTTAAATTCAAAGCCCAAATGAATTTAGAAACACCTCTAATTTCAATCACCTGGAATTCACAAGTGAACAGGCATTTTGCTGAACTTGGCTTTGTACATGAATTATCATTGAAATATTGCTGTTCCTGTCTTAATGAGAAGTTGATAGCACTGGTACATTTAGGAAAAATACGGACAAGCTCTCCTCTCCTCTTCTCTCTCTCCCTCTCTCCCTCCCTCCCTCTCCCTTCCGCATCCATGTGCTCGAATGATTCCCT
>JANHFL010005814.1:38175-48382 GCA_032468155.1 Oxyrhabdium leporinum | reverse complement strand
TTCCTTCTTTCTGTCTTTCTTTCTTTCTTTCTTTCTTTCTTTTTCTTTCTTTCTTTCTTTCTTCTTCCTCCTCCTTCCTTCTTCCTTCTTCTATTTTTCACCACTCTCTTCGTTTTCCTCTATTAACTTTCTTCTACCTCAGAATCTGAGCTATATAAAGAAGAGGAGGTCAATCTATTCTCCAAAGTGTCTAATCTCCACCGTGACATAATGGAGGGCAATATTAATAAATCAACCATCACAGCATTCCATAAAGGAAGAAATACATCACCACAAAAAAAGGAAAAGGAATAAGAGAGTTGGAAGGGACCTTGGAGGTCTTCTAGTCCACCACCTGCTCAGGCAGGAAACCCTATATCACTTTAAACAAATGGTTGTCCAATTTCTTCTTAAAAAACTTTCAATGTTGGAGCGCCCACAACTTCTGGAGGCAACCCATTCCACTGATTAATTGTTCTCAATTGTCAGGAAATTTCTTCTTAATTCTAGGTTGCTTCTCTTCTTGATTGGTTCCTATCCATTGCTTCTTGTCCTGCCTTCACATGCTTTGGAGAATGGTTGACACCCTCTTCTTTATGGCAACGTCTTAGATAATGGAAACCTGCTCTCATGTCACGCCTAGTCCTTCTTTTCATCAAACTAGACATACCCAATTCCAGCAACCGTTCTTCATATATTTTAGCCTCCAGTCCCCTAACCATCTTTGTTTCTCTTCTCTACACTCTTTCTAGAGACTCAACATCTTTTTTTTTTTACATCATGGCAACCAAAACTGGATGCAGTATTCCAAGTGTGGTCTTACTAAGGACAAAACAGAGTTTGCATTCTTTAAAACAGAGCGCTTTTCTCCATAGAAGTAAGGCTGATAGGCACCCCTTCAAATGCTAGGATGGAACACATTCTCTGACAGATGGAACAGAAAAAAACGTGGGCAGATGGAAACGTCTCACCTAACCTGAACATCTGCTACATACATAAACCAATCTGCACTTTCATACAGGAAGCAGTAAGAAAATAATCACATTAGACATGTACCCCATCCCACAAAGAATCTCATTATTCTCAGCCACACAACTTATTGTCTTAGCTGAAGAGGAACTTCTCAATTCTCTTCTTCCAGCCAAGTCCAAATTGGCAATAAACCCAGGGATGCCAGGATCCTGACACAATTATTTTCGTTTGTCTCTGATTTTCACTGTCCTCTTGCTAAGTTAGAGATTGAGTCTAAGTGATCTCTTATGTGTATGGAATGGACCCATGCTTCAAATTACTGACCTGATAAACACAGCAGTCATCAAACACCCACAGGATGTGGTCTTATTATTTTCTGAATTATTGTGGGTCCCAAGGCATTGTTACAACTAAGCATAACGCTGGTGTGGAACAACATTTAGAATATGCCAACCTCCTAACTTAAGAAGTGGGGTGGGATTGGCTCCCAAAGGTGCTTTTTCCAAAAGGTAACTAGACTTTCTTATTTTTTTCCTCTGAATACTCTTTGCTTCTCATCCAAGAAACTTCTTCAGTTTTGACTGAGAGGTGGGGAATGGAAGGATTTATATTCTTTGCAGTCATCTGTTGTCTATGGAGATTCAGCTGAAGAAGCTTCTTGGATGGGAAGTGAAACGTCTTCAAAGAAAAGCCAGAAAGTCCAATTGTCTCTTGGGGTGGGAGGTGGGGAGGGAAAGCACCTTTGGGACAGTCATCTGTTAGTTAGCACTTTCTCTGAGAGTCATTGGGGCCACTTGGTATCCTTAGAGTGACCTGAATCAGAGCATAAATCGGTGTGGGGAAAGGACCAAAACGAATCACAGAGAGCTAACAACCAACCCTCAATGTGTTACCGACCACAAAAAAAGAAGAAAAAAATAATAATTAAGAAAGTCCAGTTCCCTTTGGGAAAAATACATTTGGAAGGACCATGATTTGGACGATTGAAAATCTCCATAGACAAAAAGATGGTGTGTTTGTAAATTCCTACTCTCTGCTCCCCAACTTTGCTCGTTATCACCTAAGCCCGGACTGTCAAACTATCAGTCTCTGGGCCAGATGTGTCATGCACTGGCCACGCCCCTGCCCGGTTTAGCGAAGGGGGGGGGAAAGGTCTCATTACATCATGTGACACCGCCATGACGATGCGAGTTTGACACCCCTGGCCTAGGCAACCCAATCCTATTCAAAGTTCACTTAAGACTAGTATTTCACACACCCTCCACCCCACACTTACAGATGTCATGTAAAAGAAAGAGAGATCTCAATGACTTTCAAATGAGGGAATTTGAACTATTACGCTGCAAAAGAGGGCGGGTGACTTTTTCTCTCTCTCTCTCTTTTTTTTAAAGAAACATTTCAATCTATTTGCCTCTTTCAGACAGAAGCAAAGCATGCTTTTCAAGTCGATTTTGTTCATTTTAAAAAATAAATTCCTTTCAGCCTTATTCAGTCCTGTTTTCAGTCCTTGTTCGGTCCTGTTTTTCCCCTCAGCGTGTGCTTTTATCACACTTTATAAACCACTGCATGAAAGAAGCAGTTTCAGATTTATTTATTACAGCCCCGGGGCGAAATACAAACAAGGTATTGAATAAAAGAAGGATGACATCCTTCTCTATCTATATGTATATGTGTATAAGAGGAAAAACAATAAGTATAATATAATCTAAAAATAACTGAGAATGTGGAGACTAAAATAAATCCAAATAAAAAGCTATTATGTCATTCCGATCCTACGTAATGATATGGTGTACCGTACAAATGGTAGCACAGAACTAGGTGAGTTCAGAGGTTATTTCTGAATCCTTCTCTGAGGATAGTAGCATTAAATAGAAATTACACTCCCTACATGAAAGTAATACATTTTGGGTGTGTGCTTTACTTGTATTAGGCATGCTGTATAAGTACTGATCTAAAAGCATCCAATTTTGCATACATCTATATGGTGGTTTTTTTTAATGCAGATTTTTTTAGTGTGTGTGTGTGTGTGTTTGCTTGCTTGCTTTGCAAGGAGTGTGACAAAATTTAGAAAAGAGCAGGAACCAGAATGTGTGTGTGTGTGTGTGTGTGTGTACACTTTTACTAGGAATGAGAATTTTTTTTTCTTTCCACAGTGTTTTGGGTGAGATGTGATAGTCAGAATGGAAGCAAAAGAACAGGAAGTGTTCATGAGATCATACTCTTTATAACACACATTTGTGTTTCTTTCAACATCCTTTTCTTTGTCTCCAGAGAAGGTTGTGGGGAAGGGATCTTAACACACTTCCCCATAGAGAATTTTGAAATTAATGTGTCGTTAGATATGTAGGTTACTCACTTCTGAGATAAGAGCTGCGATGGTGTAGTGGTTAGAATGCAGTACTGCAGGCTAAATCTGCTGACTGCCGATTGCCAGCAGTTCAATTCTCACTGGTTCAAAATTGACTCAGCCTTCCATCCTTCCGAGGTCGGTAAAATGAGGACCCAGATTGTTAAGGGTAATATTCTGACTTTGTAAACCACTTAGAGAGGGTGATAAAGCACTGTGAAGCAGTATATAAGGCCACGTGCTATTCCTATTGCTATATAGGACCACATAACTACATAGTTTGACTTTAAGATATCCAAAAGAAATTTGAGTCCTATACATATTTGGAGAGAGCTGGATATTTCTTTTTCTGATCTTCATTTTCAAAGTGTAGATTGGCCAAAAGACAATCTTTGCTACTCGCTAAGTGATGCTCATGATGGCTTTGCTTGTGAAATTATGTGGAATATTTTATTGGCAGCATTGTTCACTGTTTGGTAAATGCTACTAAATTGTAGAAATATGCCTGAAACAAAAATAGTGATACCAATTTTATTTGTTAGAACCAGAGCCTCGTTTACAAAAAGGAACAGCCTATCACTCATTTACAGAAATATAAACATCTTCATTTACCATGCCTAACGCTCTATAAAACATTCTAATGAATTACTTGGATTGGTTCTCGTTGTTGTATCTGTAACAATCGATCATGCAACAAAATGACAAATGAAACAGAAAAATAAATGTGGGGTTTGTTTTTTTCCCCAATTTGGAACCAAACCATTTCACGAAGACAATTCCATTGGAATTTTCTGCCAGGCATCTGTCCCAAATGAGCTTTGTGGATCCAGGACAAACAAATTAGGAAGCAAGTAATTCATTCTGCATTTCCGTTGTTCTGAATTATGAATACATGAAACAACATGATACATAAAACACACTAAAACTTGAGATGTCATGCTCTGAATTGTTTTCTTTTTTTTCCTTTCATTCCATCATGTCTGATTCTCAGAGACTACCTGGACAAATCCCTGAAGTTTTCTTGGTAAGCTTTCTCAGAAATGAATTCCCATTGCTTCTTTCCTAGGGCTAAGAGAAAGTTGACTGGCCTAAGGTCATCCAACAGTTAGAACAGTTAATCAGCAGAACAACATGCCTCTAGAAGTTGTGAATTCTCCAACACTGGAACTTTTGAAGAAGAGATTGGACAACCATTTGTCAGAAATGGTGTAGGGTTTCCTGTCTGAGCAGGGGGTTGGACTAGAAGACCTCCAAGGTCCCTTCCACCTCTGTTATGATGTTAACTGGCTTTGCCCTATGGAACAGTGGTTAAAGTGCAGTATTGCAGGCAATCTCTGCCTACAGCCTGGAATTCAATCCAGAGGGACTCAAGGTTGCCTCAGTCTTCCATCCTTCCAAGGTCAGCAAAATGAGGATCCAGTTTGTTGACGGCAATATGCAAATAGTGCTTACACTGAAAACTGTCCAGAAAGTGCTATAAAGCCTAAATGCTATTGTTATTTATGGCCAAGGTGGGAGGAGAACTCATAATCTCCTGGCTATTAACCTTGGGCTTTAGCCACTACAACAAACCGGCTCTCATTTAAGCTTAAAACCTTGAATTTAAAACCCTTGATATAGCAATAGCACTTAGACTTATATACTGCTTTACAGTGCTTTATAGCCCTCTCTAAGCCATTAACAGAATCAACATATTGCCCCCTGAGAATCTTGGTCCTCTTTTTAATGACTTCGGAAGGATGGTAAGCTGAGTCAACCTTGAGCCGGTGACATTCGAACTGCCGAATTGCTGGCAGTCAGCAGTCAGCAGAAATAATCTGCAATGCTGCATCCTAATCACTGCACCACCAGGGCTTAAAACAGTGATTCTGAACTCAGAACATTTAATGGTTGGGGCATTTTACACATTCCTTTCTACATTACTCTTCGTCTCTCAGGAATTAGTTTTTACAAGTCCTTATTTCTCATCTAGCCAGATTTTAACCTTTATTTTTGCACCAACCAAGTCTGGCAGTAACTCTAAACCAGAATTCAGTTTATCTGACACTTTTAACTGATTTTTGTGAAAGTCTTAAGTAACATTTGTATGATTTCCTATTATAATATCTTTCAGCACACTGAAAAAAGAAGAATCTTTATGGCATAGATTTCATGTTCATAGGGTTTAACTCCTTTTGGCCTTACAGGAGAATAGATTTAAATTGGATACTTATTTGAATGTAGTTCTATCACTACATGTCCACACCTTCTTTTACATATAGAAAGCATATTTTCCTTCTTAATGTTTTCTTTACCCCTAATATTTTAGTCTACTTTATGCCACTTTCTGAAGCAGTGTTGGCATCATTAAAAAAAAAGTCAAATGTGACCATTTGTTTTATTTATACATCATTTATTTTGTTTGGATGATGCAAAACAAATTTTCACTTTCACACACAAAAAATGCATCTATAGCATGTTTAAACCCAGGAATATGATCTCGATTTTTCTCTTTGTTCAGCATACCACTGCTGAACTTATTTGTGTGAATGTTAGCGATTTGTGAATCAATTAATATTTGATTTGAATCCAAGATTTGGAGATGACAAGCCCCATTACAAACAGATTCAATATTCAATTTGATAATATATTCCCATAGACCTTAATAGGGAAACTTCAAAACATGTGCAGCTTTTCTTGTTTGTTCCTAGAATGGCACAGGAATAGCAAGGATGGTGGATACTTTGCAAAACAGGAAGCTGTAAAGTTTTAGCTAGATAGCTTCAAGGATTTTACAAGAATAGATGTAGGAGAAGAGAAGGCAGAGTTAGGGGGTAGAGTTAAATGTGTCATCAGTTTATAGTCCTTGCGTTGCCAACAGAGATTCAAGTCCAGCCCCCTTGTATTCTGTTGACTCTTATCTAGCACCAATTTAGTGTTGAACTTTAGTTGACCAGATTCAGCAACTGCACTGTGCAAAGATAAGAGAAGGTTGTAAAGTTGTCAGAGGAAGCTAACAAGCCTTAACAACAGAAAGTCTTTGGGAGGAAGGCCAACTTGCAGTCCTGCAATCCCTGATTCATAAGAAGAAAGTCTATGAAGAAAGGCCCACTTGTATCCTTTCCATCATTCCCAGAAGTTAGACACTTTCTCACAACTTCTTATGAGTTACTGTGTTCCTAAAAGCAGTTAATATTTGGGGGCAAGTTTGATTTTCCATCAAATCTCTGAATCATCTTCCAATCTTTCTTGAGCAATTGGAAAACTCTTGACTCAATTCTGTGTCTCGAATCACTTCAGAACATCAGTTCAAATATGTGAATTGAAGGGATGATTTGATTCAATCTTCTTTCGTTGAATCTGCTGATCAAAACCTTGTACCTTCTACTGAACATACTGTCTATGAGATTTGATTTCAATATTTGATCTCTGACTGGTCAAATATTTTGCATTTAGAAAGTTGGCAATTTTGGGAGACAGTGTACCAGTTCAAGAATATTCTGACTTCAAGAGAAGATTCCTGATTCATTCTATTGTAAATTTCCTTGCCTTGCAACATACAGTATTTCAAGATATGTTTTAAGACCAAGGGTACCAAAACTTTTGGCCAATAGACTACACGTTGCCTGCCAGGAGCTTTTCTCTGTCTCCCATCAGTGGAGATGATCCTCCCAATGAGCAATTATATGTTTAGGTTTTTCCAGGGGATGTTTTTAAGGACTGTTGAAAGAAAATTATATTATATAGGGATAATTTTATTCTTGACACTCCTTTCATCATCAACATGATCTGCAAGTAGCTGAATCCAGAAGAAACTAGGTTGCAAACAAAGGCAATATAATGTTGTAAGGATCACTTAAATTTATTTCATCCGATAAGTAACAGCCCAGCACAAACTGATTATCCTGCCTTGCTCTCAAACAGGCAAAATACCTTTAAGATTCAGAGTCTTTTTGAACACACAGATGTGGCACTACCAAAGTCAATACATAAGCACACACCAAAGGGGGGAAAAATTATGTACACTCAGCAAAGTAAGATAGGGATATTTCCACCAGAGCTGCAGATCCATCAGAAGAAACATTTCAAAGGACACATTCAAACACCTCCCAAAGCTCTACTTTTCCTATGAGTATTACCACCCTCAACACCCCAAATTGTAGCTGCCTGTGAGTGCTGTTTTATTCCAGCGGAGCAAAACAAAACAACAACAAAAAAGATGCCTTAAGCCTAACAGAGCCTGAAGCATTATTTTATTTTCTAAGAATCCTGAAAACAAAAAATAACAATGGTGACCATGGCTCCATTCAGTTTCAGACTGCCTTGCTGAATGTGCCACACACATGAACCTGAAGGCAGATCAAAATAGAAATGCTAATCGTGTGACACTAGACTGAAGCCGCCATACCTAAAAATGGTGAAGGGCGGGCAAAAGCCAGGACCCTCTTGCGGACGCCTCTGCTACCATATTTATTTATTTATTTGCTGAAGGGACAGCCCATAACACCAACCAAAAAGCAGTATTCATCAGGCATCAAAGAAAATAAGTCATTGTGCCAAATACAATTGTGCAAGGTTTCCTCCAATTAACTCCTCCTCTGAGACATTGACATGTGTATTGATTTATTTAACATATTTACAAATTCACAGGCTTCCAGCAAGCCAGTTGAAAACGTGGCTCCGCTTTTGTAGTTTATAAAGGGAGAGGGGAAAGTGGACAATAAGATAAAGTGAGCACTAATCCTGTCATTTTGGACGACAACACACCCCCCCTTTTTTTTTTTCTTGACAGCGTTTAGATATCGATCGTAATTAGTATTTAGCATTAAGTGGCTTCCAAGATTTCATATTTTCAAACTGCTAAAGTCAAAACAATCAAACAAATGAAGCGTATTCTCAAGATGGTGAGAGCAGCAGGCCAAATACAATGGCACCACCGTGGCATTTCCTAGGACTTGTAATGCCAGCTTAACCCAGGAAAGCACATTTTGTCATCAAATACAGATGGTGCTAGTAAGATAACATCTGACATGGGATAACACCCGCCAGCATTGTCTCATTGTTCTGGTACATTTCAACAGTCAATACAAGGATAAGCCATCTATTCGACTGAGGACAATTTCAGTTTAATAATGATGCAGCCCCTTCTGACTGGGGACGGAAGCTTAGCCAATACAAAAGTAGTTCCCTTGGAGGAATATAGAAATATATACAGAATACAGAATAACAGAGTTGGAAGGGACCTTGTAGGTCATCTAGCCCCACCCACCACCCAAGTAGGAGACCCTACACCATTTCTGACAGAGGGCAGTCCAATTCTCTTCTTGAAAGCTTCCAGAGATGAAGCTCCCACAACTTCTGAAGGCAACTTCTGTTCCATTGGTTGATTGTTCTCACTGTCAGAAAATTTCTCCTTATTTCCAGGTTGAATCTCTCCTTGATCTGTTTCCATCCATTATTCCTTGTCTGGCCTTCAGGCGCTTTGGAGAATAGCTTGACCTCTTCCTCTCTGTGGCAGCCCCTCAAATATTGGAGCACTGCTATCATGTCTCCCCTGGTCCTTCTCTTCATTAGACTAGCCAGGCCCAGTTCCTGTAACTGTTCTTCGTATGTTTTAGTCTCCAGTCCCCTAAATTTCAACAGGCAACTTGGTGCCCAGATCAATTAAATACATCAGTAACTAGAATCCTGTAAGTTTCCAAAGAGATATTGTAATAAACAAAGATCATCTTCTTCACCCATTCAAAACTACCCGTTATGCTCTTTAAAATCAGCTAGCAATGTTTCTCGTTCTCCTTCAATTCCCCTTTTCCTCCCTAACACTCATTGCAATTTATGTGACCAGGTTAATTGGGAAAATCACGGTTTGGCTGGGTACATATGATATTCCCTGCATCATACTGATTAAAGTGATCTCCAATTAAAAAGCCACTTGTCTGAATCTTTGGAGACCCGTCATGACAGATGTCATGGAACTAAATAAAAGAATCCTGAAAATTATGTTCAGGAAGTTCTTGACTTACCACCATTCGTTTTGTGACTGTTCAGAGTTACAAACGGCACCGAAAAAAAGAGACTTTATGACTGTTTTTCACCCAACCTTTGCAACGTTGCCACGGTCACGTGATCAAAATTCGGATTTCTTGGCAACAGACTATATTTATGACAGTTGAGGTGTCCTGGAGTCACGTGATCACCTTTGGCGACCTTCTGACAAGCAAAGACAGTGGGGGGAAGCCAGATTCACTTAACAACCGTGTTACTAACTTGACAACTGCAATAATTCACTTAACAGCTGTGGCAAGAAAGCTTGTAAAATGGGGCAAAACTTCCTCAACAACAGTCTTGCTTAGCCGTAGAAATTTGGGGCTCAATTTTGATCGTAGGTTGAAGGCTACCTGTGCAGAGCAGGTTGGTGTCTGTCTTATTACCTTGATTAAACTAGTTTGGCAAACAAGCAAACACTATATTCAGGGCTTGGTCTACATAAATAATATAAATATAAATATGCACACACACACACATATATAGATAGATAATTTTAGAGCTTGGTTTAATGTGATTCCTCTTCTTAAATGGCAGAGTGTATCACTTCCTAAAGCCCTGAGGCTCTTTTGCTCATTCAGCTGAAATTCTTGGATGTGCACTTCAAAGCTCTGCCTGTCCCTGTAGTTTATTTGCACTCTGTATTTTATTTGTGTTCTTTGTATTTCATTTGCATTTTATTTGCATCTGGGCCTTCACTAAGGCAACATCTCACCCTGATGCAGTGAGTGATGAAATAGTCACTTAAGGCCACCTTGAAGACAAGCTATTCAGTTAGCGTTCATATAACCAGTTTTTATATCTCTATCTATCTCTATCTCTATCTCTCTATCTCTCTCTCTCTCTCTCTCTCTCTCTCTCTATCTATCTATCTATCTATCTATC
>JANHFL010005814.1:15517-25652 GCA_032468155.1 Oxyrhabdium leporinum | reverse complement strand
CACAAACACAACCTCACAAATCTGTCAATCTCTCTCTCTCTCTCTCTCCCCCTCCCCCCTCTCTACCCCCAATTTTTACATAGCAAAGAATTACATCATTATTTCGACTACAGTACAGAAGAATATTCCTTTAGGAGATACCTAGGTGAATATATAACATTTAAAATCATAATTTGACCTTAATTTTGAGATATGTGGTAGAAAAGTAAATTCACTGCAGTTTTTGAAGAACACGGTCGGGCTGCCTAGGGAGGGAAGCATGCTTTAACCAGCTGTTTTTGTCTTCTTCTTTTCATTGAAGATACAGTAGCTCAATCATAGTTCTGTTCTTAAAAGACATTGAAAGTGTTTTGGAAAGATTATAGTGATAAGGCAAAGGCATACTGTTCTGAGACCACCTTCTCAATGTAGATTTGCTAGGCTGCATTTTTCAGTATATATATATATTTGCAGGGAAACAAGATGGTTGTTTGTACGAATGTTCCTATCCCTGCTTATATATTTAGTGCCTGAGAATGCAATCCATCAGCATTCATAATGAAACTATTTGTTCTGAGAGGCTTCATGGAGGAAAGTTAGCAGGTAAGTCTCCCACGTAGGGGTAACTTAACACCTATGAGGATTGTCACTTAATCAGTGCAAAGGCGTAAATAATTCCATTGTCCTATCCAATATTTTTTTTTATTGCAATGATTATTAATTAATTATATCTGAGAAAATGGAAAAACTAGCATAGGGTCGGATTCTGGTTTCATTTATTGAAACAACACTTTTGAGGGCTGGCCATTCTATGACTATAGATCAGGGGTGTCAAACTCAATTTCATTGAGGGCCACATCGGGGTTGTGTTTGAACATGGGGGACTGGATAGGCATGGCAGAGGTGAGCATGGCCAAGGTGGGTGTGGCCAGCTTGATGTCACTGTGTCAGGGAGCACCTGTGGTGGCCCAGGTGGGGCTGGAGGGATCCTCCTTCAGCTCTCTGCCAGTGAAAATGGAGCCTGGGAGGACCACGTGCAGCCCTCACAAGCTCAATTTTTGCTGGCAGAGGCACCACAGCCCAGTCCTTCGCTATTTCCAGGGTGGCCCTGTAGGCCAGATCTAAGCACCACATGGGCTAAATCTGGCCCACGGGCCTTGAGTTTGACACCCCTGCTATAGATGGACAGATTTGCAAGGTTGAATAAATACTCTGCTGCTTTGTCCACAAGCAGTTTCTTCCAAAGTTACATGAGGCTTTCCAAGTTACTCTTTGTGAACTGCAGACCCCCTTGGAAAACATATTTGAAGAAGAAGCTTTTCCCAATCAGGAGAAAAAGTTTTTCCACAAGGCTATGGCTTCACCAGATGCTATTTGAAATGTGCTCAGCTCTGAGCCTTTCACTTTAAGAAAAAGTCAGGAAGGCTAGGAACAAATGGAATAAGGAATTATGAGAATCTACACGTATACAAAGAGAAACCAAGATGGTAGCCTTAACTGGATGAATGGAATCCTGCTTCATTTGGAGGAAACCAAGGCTTAGACATGGACTTACCTGGGTTTGGGGGAATGTTAAAAAAGACAAGATTGTGGTTGCCATCATAATCAAAAAAGGAAGAGGGAAGAAGGAATGGCCTTGTCAAGACAAAGTCTGATAAAAGAGGACAGAGTACGGGGCAGGAGTATAACATGAGTAAACATTTGAGCAATATATTTTTAATTCTCATGAAGATTTGCAGGATTATGTTACTAAAGTTTTACAATCAAAGTAGCATTGACCTATAACACTAGAGGCTTTTAAGAAGAGATCGGACAACCATTTATTTGAAATGGTATAGAGTTTCCTGCCTGAGCAGGGAGTTGGACTACAAGACCTCCAAGATCCCCTCCAACTCCATTCTCTACAAGACCTCCAAGATCCCTTCCAACTCTATTCTCTATAAGACCTCCAAGATCCTTTCCAACTCTATTCTCTTCAAGACCTCCAAGATCCCTTCCAACTCTATTCTCTATAAGACCTCCAAGATCCCTTCCAACTCTATTTTCTACAAGACCTCCAAGATCCCTTCCAACTCTGTTATTCTACATTACATTAGCCTGATCTAGGGCTGACACATCAATCTTGCAAGTCTAGATGTGCTTCCCAAAACTTGACTTTTTGATCAACCTGTAGTCTGGCTTAGTTTGAGAAGAGCATTTTCCTCATTGAACTGGGTTGCATCCTTTTGTTTGCTTTCATTGTGAAGGAAGAAACAAAAGGGATGTGTCATATGCTAAATTGTTGCTTGCATCTCCACTATGTCAAAAATCCTTAGTGGTAAAAGCATTAAGGTTACTTCCAGTAAGGAACAGACAGAAAAGAGACAGATGTCTCTGTTATTACTGCTATCTCTCTATCTCTATCTCTATCTCTATCTCTATCTCTATCTCTATCTCTATCTCTATCTCTATCTCTATCCCTATCCCTATCCCTATCCCTATCTCTGTCTGTCTGTCTGTCTGCCTGCCTGCCTACCTACCACCCATATCTACACACACACACGCCATGCCAAGGTAAATGGATTGTGACATTACAAATGACAAAGGTTCTCGGGCAGTAAGAACCAGTAAAATAGTGATCTATGACCATCACTCATGTCTCAGCTTTCTTTCTTTTTTTAAAGGCAATTTAGAAAGCGGAGTCTTCTTTCTTTTCCTCCCAACGTAAAGAGGCAGGACTAGATGAGAAGTACAAGGGGAAGCGAGCAACTCGGTTGTAATCAGTCTCAGAAAATGGGCGAGCGGAGGTGCAGGATCGAGACACTGGGCCCCCTCTAACAAAATGCAATGCAATGCTGAGAAAAGCGAAGTTCTGCATTTAGGCGAGAAAAACCAAATGCAACAGGGATAGTATAGATGGTACCTTGCTCAATAGTAGTAACCGTGAGAGGGATCTCGGAGTCCTAGTGGACAATCCCTTAAATATGAAACGGCCGTGTGTGGCACCTGCTGAAAAAGCCAACACAGTCCTAGGCTGCATTAAGAGAGGGTTAGCATCAAGATCACGAGAAGTGTTAATACCAATCTATAATGCCTTGGTAAGGCCACTCTTGGAATACTGCACCTAGTTTTGGTTGCCACGATATAAAAAAGATGTTGAGACTCTAGAAAGAGTGCAGAGAAGAGCAACCAAGATGATTCGGGGTCTGGGGGCTAAAACATGATGAAGAACGGTTGCGGGAATTGAGTAGGTCTAGTTTAATGAAGAGAAGGACTAGGGGTGATATGATAGCAATCTTTCAACTTCTGAAGGGCTGCTACAAAGAAGAGGGGTCCACCTATTCCCCAAAGCACCTACAAGCAGGACGAGAAGCAACGGATGGAAATAATCAAGGAGAGAAGCAACCTGGAATGAAGGAGGAATTTCCTAACAGTGAGAACAATTAATCAGTGCAACAACTTGCCTCCAGAATTTGTGAATTCCCCAACACTGGAAGTTTTGGAGAAGAAATTGGACAACCATTTGTCTCAAATAGTATAAGGGTTGCCTTCAGAAATTATGGGGAGGTTTTCAAAAAGAGACTGGACAGCCATTTGTCGGAAATGGTATAGGGTCTCCTGCTTGTGCAGCAGGTTGGACTAGAAGACCTCCAAGGTCCCTTCCAACTCTCCTATTCTGTTATTCTATTCTGTTATTCAGCTGAGAAGGTCACAAATGATGATCACGTGACCCCGGGATGCTGCAATTGTTATAAACACAATTTATGGGTTGCCAAGTGCCCTCATTTCAATCACTTGACTCTGGGGATGCTGCACTAGTTGTACTTTAAGGACCGGCCTCAAATTTACTTTTGAGCCCCAGTGCCGTTCTAACTTTGAACAGTCACTAAACGAATAGTTGTAAGTTGAGGACTGCCTGAAGCCCCTTCCAGAGCACAGTTGGTCATCATCAAACCTTCTTCTTCTTCTTCTTCTTCTTCTTCTTCTTCTTCTTCTTCTTCTTCTTCTTCTTCTTCTTCTTCTTCTTCTTCTTCCCTCTGCTTGGATTGTAAGAATGATGGGACACTCAATTAAATGAAAGGGCAACCTCTTTAAAACAACAGATATTTTATGTAGCCTGTGAGTCAAACTTCGGAATGTATTGCTACAGGAGATCATTAAATCAAGCGTGATGGACAGAGTTCTCTCCTTGTCCTCTCCTTTTTCCTTCCTTTAGAAAAAAAGTGGAAATTGAACACCTACTGACAGCAAAGTCCAAATAGTACCATTCTCTCCTAAGCATGCCCCAGGGAGTTGCTTAGGATGTAATGATCAATAGCCCTTTTTAATTGCCACTGTTGTTCCAAAATGATTTTTAAATGCATCTGAAACCTCACACAGCAAATAACACTGGCCACTGATGTCAGAAACACAATTCTGCCTTTATATCAGGTCTGTCCAACAGGTTGGGATGTTCAAGCTCAGACTGGATGAACATAACATGGTATACACACACACACACACACACACACATTCTATTAGAATTTAAGATCAAATCATCAATTGAGTCTCCATTGAATGTTAGTCCTATAAATTCTAATTATCATTCCTATACCTCTGACAAGCCAATTAAGTGTGATCACGAAAATGAAGTGAAATGAATATGCTGCACATGGGATGGGCAAATTGTCGGATTGATTAAATGCCAAATATTTAAAGGGTTGCTGCAGAAAAGAAGGAATGGACTTATTCTTGATTGCCCCAAAGAACAAAAGAGGCAAGTTAGTTCAGACTAAGACATCAGAATAATATTCCTGACTATACAGTCTTTGAGGGGTCCTTGGGTGCTCTCTGAGCTTGCTTGTTTTCTTGCAGACATTTCATTAACCATAGCAGGTAACATCATCAGTGCTAGTCAGGAGTGGGGTTTGCTATCAGTTTATATTCTTGTGGCTTATCTATCAGTGTTGGTGAGAGCACTCCTTACTAGCACTGATGATGTTACCTAGTTTGGTAGTGAAACATCTGCAAGATAACAAGCAAGCTCAGAGAGCACCAAGGATGCCTCATTTCAACCCTGAGCTACAAATATTCTCCTTTACTAGTATACAATCTTTCCAATGATGGAGCAGCTACCACATAATCTTCTGGTAAGTTCTCCTTCACTACAGTTCTTCAAAGAAGGCAGGATGGTCCTCTATCAGAGATGTTTTGGTGTATTCTGCAAAGAGCGTGGACCCGGTTAGATGAACTCTATAGTAAATTCAACTCTGTATTTCTGTGGTCATGCTCCATAGATTCTAAGCACGTGCAATTTAATAAAATCCTTTATAGGAGAACATTTGTGGCTCAGGATTGAACAGTGGGGTCCTTGGTGGTCTCTGAGCTTAGTTGTTTTCTTGCAGACATTTTATTACCTGACTAGGTTACTTCATCAGTTCTAGCAATGATGGATTTTCCTGGTGTATTAACTTTGCACTGCCAGGATTATGACCTCTTCTCTCATACCTTCATCTTCTATAACCTTGCCTACATCTTAGATTGATTTGGCTTTTGACTGTTGCACTGACTTACGATACATCTGTTGGGGGGCGGTGTGTGTGTGTGGATTGACAACGAGTAACCCTTTAGAGAATTTGGACTTGTATTAAATAACTATGCTTTTGTCACTTCCTATCCCAAAGGGACGGACAAGGAATACATCGTTTTATGTTGTTGGTTTGAGCTCCGAGCTTGGCAATTTGGTTGCAAACATTTTGTCCCCATTCGAGGAGACATCTTCAGTGCATTTTGGATTGTGCTTGTCAGAGGGAACATCGCCCTTTAAATGCCTTGCTGATACTTTGCAAAATGTTTGCAACCAAATTGCCAAGCTCGGAGCTCAAACCAACAACGTAACTACCAACCTGAGCTGCTAATATTCAAAGACATCCGCAATTTTGTTAGAGTCTTGACTTGATAATAATTTAGATGCTAGAGGTACATGAATAGATGGACAGCTGGCTTGAGGACTTCTTGGAAACATCCGCTGCATCAATGGAACACATTACATTAAGTTCAATATTATAGAGTTTCACCTTCTGCAGTTTTCCAGAAAGGTCAAACTGTAGTTAGTTAGCCCAACAAGAATGGAGAGATACTCAGAAAATTGTCCATTAACACATAACACATAAGTGCAGGTGAAGGCAGGCAAGAGAAAAACATGATACTCATGCAAGCACTGGAAAGTGTAATACAGCAAACCTTTTATCTTACACAATCGTTGCCTGACAGGCATAATGAATAGATGCTTTATTATATAAACATGTCAGTCAAAATTTTATCCACATTTTACAAAGGATAAAAGGATAGAGAATGTGCTGGTGGTGTCATTGTCATGTTTCTCCCCCCCCCCCCATAAATCAATCACTCAGAAGAAATGTTTCTTAAGTACCTTGTGGTCTTTTTTATATACTATTCATTGCTATACTGTGGTAAAATCAGTGTGTGTGTGTGTGTGTGTGTGTGTGTGTGTGGTGTGTGTTGAATGAAGACCATGGTCTCCATGGCATGGAACTGACTTCTCCTGGAAGCCTTCCATTAGCAAATTAAGGTGGAGCCCTTCAGAGGGATATAATTTTAATTGCTATATGTGACTACTATTTTCTATGTATGGCCCCACTTTTAAGATGAATTAGGATTATGATTTGCATCATGGATATTTTATCCTCCATTTTTGTATATCACTAAGAGTTTTATGATTGCAGCAGGGCAAAAAAAAATAAAAATCTAATGAGCAAAAAGACCAGGAATAATAATGGCTATGTAAATGATCAAAAAAGCTGAAACCAATCCTCCTTTGTTTAAAGTTGGTACCATGTTTAATTGTTTTTTAAAAAAAATCCCAAACAATATTCCCAGTAATATAAATGGTGGTTTGTTTGTTTTTTGTTTGTTTGGTTTACTGTGTTTAATATTCAGCTGTTTCAGGGTATGGCAATAAGTCATTTTCTGTGACTTGATGGAATAAAATAATATACACAGTCTGCAAACCATAACTGCTGTGACTCTGTTCTGAGAATTATGAAATTGGTTGGATTTCACGTTATGAAATTGGGGAGAGAGACAGAGACAGAGTGACAGAGAGACAGAGACAGAGTGACAGAGAGACAGAGACATACACAAAGAGAAAGATGAGAGAGATGTGAGAGAGATGAGACACACACATACACACACACACACACACACACACACATATATATATATATGAAAGACATGAGAAGAATCTATGCAAAACATCTTTAATAATGACTAAAAGTCCTAGATATAAAATTATACAAATGAGATACAGGTAATCCTTGACTTACAGCCATTTGTTTACCAATTGTTCAAGTTACAATGGCCGGAAAAAATGACTTACAGTCACTCCTCATACTTACAACCTTCCAAGTGTCCCTACGGTCACATGATCCAAATTCATGTGCTTGCCAACCATCATTTGCAACCTTCCCTGCTGGCTTCCAACAAGCAAAGCTGGATTTGCTTAATGACCAAGTGATTTCCTTAATAAGTGATTTCCTTAACCACGATAAAAAAGACTGTAAAATTGGGGGTGACTCATTTAAAAACCTCCAACAGAAAATTGTGGTCATAAGTCAAGGACTATCCGTACATGTAACCCGTGTCATTTTGTTTCTTGGTCAATTATTTATTTGCCCTTCTTTGACCTCATTGCTAGCATCCTAAAAACAGATGTTCCACCTTCAAATCACTCATGGACCACAGCATGGTATCAGATAAATATCCTAGAACTAAGAGAGGATCATGTAGGTGGAGTGGATATCAAAACATTTATTTTATGGCATCCACCGGGTTTATTTAAGAAAATGCAGAGAAATACATAGTTAACGTTACAATACAAATTAATGGAAGGGGAGAGATTGGACTAGCATCTAGGAGGAGATATGTGAGTGTCTTGGGAATAAAAGCAGAAAGGAGACACTGAGAACAGAGCTCTCATAGCAAAGGAGCAGACAGAGTGAAAAGCAAACAGGACATAACAGCTTTCCCAACCATGCTCTGGCTGGTTTTGATGGTCTTCAGTCACCATATTCTTTGGGGGCCTGGTTTCCTTTTACCACTAACTCTTCCAAACACAATTGCTTTCTCCAGTGAATTCCCCCCAAGTGACATATCCAAAGTAAGCGAGATGCAGTTTGGGGCTTTTTGTCTTCTAGTGACACTTCTGGTGTCATGCGCGCCAATATTTGCTTCTTAGTCACCTCTGCTGTCCAAGGAAACAACAACAAAAGAGCACCGAGGAGTTGGATATTTCTTCCCACTTTAATTCATTTGGCAATCAATAGATGGAGCATGGTCAAGCTGAAAATATGAATGTATTCCTTAGACATGGTTGATTTCATTGTTGGACCTTAGCAGACTCTACGACATACCAAGACTCAAATGCATTGCAGTGCTAGTTGTGTTGCATGTCAGTTCCTCTGTGCTGTTGGAACAGCTGTCAAAGGTTGAAAACAACCATTTTAATGTAACAAATGCAGAAATGACCTGCTCGGGGAGCGTTCTTTGTGTATAATGAAAACCTTCACTCTCCGTCTTTACAGAGAAGGTATTTGCAATGTGCATAATAATGTCTTTTCTTCTCAAAAGGGGATAGCAATGTAAATGCGATGGTGTCATGAATGTGTTTTCTTTTTTTGCTTCTTTTTTTTGTTGTTGTAAGTCTGATCTGCCACCTGGCATGGCGCATATGCGAGCTTTCCTTGCGATGGTGAAGTTGCTCTTTTTCAAGTCTGTGTGAAAAATCAAGACACCCATCTGTTGAAAAGTCATATTTTCTTTCGCTAATTTTCCAAACATATAACCTTGTGGTAATGAGAAGGCTGTTGAAAAATGATGGGAACATTGGGTAGACGGAAGAGGACCACAGGTGGCTGTTTGGAGACAGGACAAGAAGCCACAAGAAGGGCAGGAAATGTAACAGGAAATGTCTAGCATAGAGCTTAGTGATGAGTTGTTTTTTTTTAAATTGGAGGTTTTCCACCCTGTCTAGAGGCACAGAAGGCAGAGTCCTGTTATTATTACTTTGAAACAAAAGGGGTGTCATTCAAAGAAAGGAACATTAAAGTATCATAAAAGCTGTTGGGAAGTTTATATACATCATGCATCCCTGCATTCTACTGGCTAAGTGGTTAAAGATGCTGAGCTTGCCAACTGAAGTGGTGAGAGACCTGTGTTTGAGACCTGAGCTCCACGCAACAGGGTGAGTTCCTATCATTTGCCTGAGCAAACCCCGAGCAAAACCTTCCCACCTAGCAGTTTCAAAACATGCAAATGTGAGTAGATTAATAGGTACCACTTTGGTGGAAAGGTAACAGTATTCTGTGCACACTTGGCTTATAGCCATGCTGGCCACATGACCACAGAAAATGTCTTCAAACAACGTTGGTTCCTTTGGCTATGAAACAGAGATGAGCACCACTCCTAGAGTTGGACATGACTGGACAGGGAAAACCTTTACCTTTTTTCCCCCTACTTTGTAGGCTGCATTTGCATACCTCTATTACAATTGGTCAAAACATTGGCCTAGGACAGGGGTGTCAAACTCAAGGCCCACAGGCCAGTTCCAGCCTGCAATGTGGTCAGATCCGGCTCGCGGGGTCATCCTGGAAAATGTAAGGGGCTGGCCTGCATCGCTTTGGCCCAGTCTACCTGCATCGCTTCAGCCCGGTCTACCCAATTCGAAGAGGAAACATGCCAGCAGTTTGGGGAGTGGCATCAAGCTGGCCACGCCCACTCAGTCAGCCATGGCCAGTGAATGGCATCAAGCTGGCCACATCCACCCATTGGCCACGCCCACCTGACCCCCAAGGTCAACCACAGCCCTGATGTGGCCCTCAATGAAATTGAGTTTGATACCCCTGGCCTAGGACCTCAAAGGTGATGATTTATGTTGATTGCTTACTTAGTATCCTATGACTATCACTAAGTGTTGTATCTTATGATTTATAATGAATGTATTTTTATTATCACTATGATCGCGATTTATCACTTATAGCTTTTATGTACATTGAAAGCTTATGCACCAAGGCCAAATTCCTTGTGTGTCCAATCACACTTTTGCCAATAAAGAATTCTATTCTATTCTATTCTATTCTATTCTATTCTATTCTATTCTATTCTATTCTATTCTATTCTA
>JANHFL010005813.1:63516-74300 GCA_032468155.1 Oxyrhabdium leporinum | reverse complement strand
TTTTATTGTTTACATATAGATATATTGAATACAGTGTAATTGGCCATGGCATTCCAATTGCCATAAAACAGAAGTAACCACTCTAGTTCCACCCCTTGGCTTTCTAATTCTAATCTAGTTTTCAGTTCACCATTCTCATTTAATATATCTTTATAAGAAACAATTTTTCCATGTTTATAGCATTTGAATGTATCAGTGCTTCTAGAGTGGAGACCACACTGGTATTTTCATGTAGTTTTGTTGCTTAGTTTTATCCCACACTGATAACAATGCGTTCCTTACATAATGTCTTTGGAAGTATCGATATGCTGTATTTCTCCCATACCAGAGAAATGCATGCCACCCTAGTTGAAAGTCGTAACCCTCCAATACCAATAGTCTTCTATGCCTCAAGATTATCCACTCTTTCATCCACGTTAATGCAGTTGCTTGGTGATACAATTCCCAGTCAGGTAATCCAAAGCCTCCAATTCCCTTTTGATTCTTGCAGTAATTTCACTTTTATTCTTGGTTTTTTCTCTTGCCAAATAAATTTCAACACTAATTTATTCAACTCATCAAAATATTTTTTTCTCTAATTTTATTGGTATTGTTTGGAATAAGAAAAACATCTCTGGCAATATATTCATTAACTTTAGGTGGCTGAACCCGGAAGGAATATTGGTCACATGGCATGAAAAGAGATATAGACTGGACTCACTGGATAAAGCAATGGAGTTCCATAATCAGTATTTTGGTACTAAAGAGGAACTGGAGGAAAGGGAAGCGTTAGAAGTTAGAGATCAAAGAATGTCTGTCATAGAAGAAAAGGAACCACAGCAAAAGAAAAGAGAAAAAGGACTGAATAGAGAACAATGGAACAAGACCCAAAGAACTGAGAGAAATAAGAGCAACCAGGAGTATAAGACCTAGATATAGATAGAACAATGCAAGAAGAACTTAAGATACTATCACTAAATATCAATGGATTGAAGTCACCCATGAAAAGGAAGAAAACCATCAACAAATTACAAAGATTGAGTCTAAGACATACCGTGTTTCTCAGAAAATAAGACTGGGTCTTATTTTCTTTTGCACCCCCAAAAAACAGCTAGGCCCTTTTTTTGAGGGATGCCCTAATTTTTCCCCCACCCCACCCCAACCCCAGGGCAGCAACATCCCTTGACTAACCTGCTTTCCAGGTCCATTCTCCGCTGCGCGTGCAAGAAGCCTGTGAAACTACGGTAAAAAAACCCCACCGTAGTTCAGACCTTCCCACTTCTCATGAAAAATAAAAGGAAGAAGCAACAACAAAGAACCTTAGAAGAAGAATATAAAAGACTTGAAGCAGAGCTACAAAAGGAACCACAAAAAATAAACCTAAAACAGCAAATGGACCTAACTAAGCATAAATTGAATATTCTTGAAAAAGAAGAACTGGCGCAACATATAAAAAGAATGAAACAAAACTTTTTTGAGAATGCAAATAAACCAGGAAATGGCTACCTTATAAATTGAAAAAGGAGAAACAGAAAAAATAGATAAGCAATTTGCAAGATAAAGATGGAACTCTACATTATCAAATTGAGGAAAAAAAGAATATTATCCAGGACTTTTATAGGGAACTATATGGAAATGAGGAATATCCAGAGGAGAAAATACTACAATATCTAGGAAAAGCTAATCTACCTAAAGTCCCAGAAACAATGAAATCTATGCTGAATGAGAAAATAATTACGACGGAACTAGTAGAGGTGATTAAAAAACAATAAAACACCAGGCCCAGATAGGCTAACGGCAGAAATATACAAAGAGCTATAAGATATTTTGGGCCAACCATTATTAGAGGCATACAATGCAGTTTTATCTGAAGTGAAGATACCACCATCATGGGTGGAAGCTAACATCACCTTGATACCAAAAGAGGATTCAGATCTAACGCAAATAAAGAACTATAGACTTATATCTCTACTGAATACCGACTATAAAATATTCGCCTCAATAGCAGCAGAAAGACTGAAGAGATTCTTGAAGGAGTTCATACACCCTGATCAAAATGGTTTTCTACCTAAAAGGCAGATAATATGAGAGTAATATTAGATACTTTAGAATACTACGAAGCACATAATGAAAAGCAATTGGCATTGTTGTTCCTAGATGCTCAAAAGGTGTTCGATAATGTTGAACTGGCAATTCATGCTACACCAATTAAGATATATGGATTTTGGAGATAAATTTATAAATATGTTTAAGGCAATATATACAAATCACAATGGTAAAGTGATCGTGAACGGTGAGGTAAATGAAAATTTTTCAATAAGAAAAGGTACAAGGCAAGGCTGTCCATTATCTCCATTGTTATTTATTATAACACTGGAAGTACTAACTAGAAATATCCGGCAAGATGAGCAAATCAAAGGAGAAAAGTATAAACTACAAGCATTTGCAGACGATCTAGTTTTCATCTTAGAGGAGCCATTAGAATCAGGCCCAAGACTCATAGAGAAATTAGGAGTATGGAGAGGTTGCGGGGATTGAAGATAAATAAGGAAAAAACCAAAATGATAGTTAAAAAACAGAGGGATGAATTAATAAAGGAAATGGGTATTCAGATAGTGAAAAAAATGAAATACTTAGGAATCTACCTACCAGCAAGATGTACAACAATTAAAGAGGACAACTACACAAAATTAATGCATTAAATTAAGTTGGATTTGGAGAGATGGAAAAGCCTGCAACTTTCTATGATGGGTAGAATAGCTACAATAAAGATAAATATATTGCCGAAGATGCTTTTCTTATTCCAAACAATACAGATAAAATTAGAGAAAAAATATTTGGATGAGTTGAATAAAATAGTGTTGAAATTTATTTGGCAAGGGAAAAAACGGAGAATAAAAGTGAAATTACTGCAAGAGTCAAAAGGAAATGGAGGCTTTGGATTACCTGACTGGGAATTGTATCACCAAACAGCTGCATTAATGTGGATGAAAGAGTGGGCGACCTTGAGGCATAGAAGACTATTGGTATTGGAGGGTCATGGCCTTCAACTAGGGTGGCATACGTTTCTCTGGTACGGGAGAAATACAGCACATCGATACTTCCGAAGACATTATGTAAGGAAGGCATTGTTATCAGTGTGGGATAAAATTAAGCAACAAAAGTACATGAAAATACCAGTCTGGCTCTCCACTCTAGCAGCACTGATACATCCAAATGCTATAAATATGGAAAAATTGTTTCTTATAAAGATATATTAAATGAGAATGGTGAACTGAAAACTAGATTAGAATTAGAAAACCAAGGAGTGAAACTAGAGTGGTGGACGTAACTGCAGATACAATCGTGTTATGTGAAAGATGTTAAAACATGGGATTTTTATAGAGAACTAACAACATTGGATAAGATATTAGTGGAGAGAGATAACAAATTGATAAAGATGTTATACAATTATTTATTAAATTATAAAATGGAAGAACGAGTTAAAGATAGCATGGGCCAAAAATTTTGGACATAGTATAGATTTGGATAAATGGCAAAAGTTTTGGGAGAGAAATCAGAAACTGACAATGGCCACATCCTATAAGGAAAATCTCTGTAAAATGTTTTGTAGGTGGCATCTGCCCCCAGCGAGATTAGCTAAAATGTTTAAAAATGCATCCTCAATCTGTTGGAAATGTAAACAATCACCCAGTACATATTACCACATGTGGTGGACCTGTATAAAGGCAAAGAAATTTTGGACTCAAATACATACGTGGTTAGAAAAAATGACCAAACATATACATTTTAAACCAGAATTGTTTTTACTAGGTATCACATTAGAGGGTTATGAGAAAGGGACGACATATTTAATATTACATGTTTTGACCGCAGCAAGAATTGCATACATGCAGCGGTGGAAGAACGAAAACATCCCATTAAAGGATGAGATGATAAGGAAGATACTTGATTGTGTGGAAATGGACAGACTAACGCTAAAAATAAAAGATAAAGGAGATACAGAATACTATTTAACAGGAAATAGGTTTTATCAATAGTTAGAAACACGAGGTAGAAGTTGGAAGGCGAAAGAATCAGGTGAGGGGGACTTGGAAAGAGACACTATTTGTATTATTGACAGAGGAATCTAAGTATTAGAATGACAAATGAGTTGACATATTAGAATATGATGGTCAGAAACTATCATACAACACTAGCACTGTTTAAGATAGTATATATGTTATTCTGTTTTTACTTCTGTTTTATGGCAATTGGAATGCCATGGCCAATTACACTGTATTCAATAGATCTATACGTAAACAAGAAAAAAAATATTCAAAAAAGAAAAGAAAAGAAAAGAAATGCCTGAAATCCACCTTCTTCTGTTCTTAATGGAAGTTTCATAGACTCAGATCAAGAGGTTAGATTTGCTACTGCTAATTATCTTCAGCAGAGAAGGAAACCTTATGTTATTATTCTATCCTCCAAAGGCTATAGGCCAGTGACATGATGGCTTTATTGTCAGGCTGAAATATTCTGTTAACTTCTCCTATTTTTGGAAGACGTTTGTTTGTTTTAATGCCAAAAAAAATAGTTGAGGTAAGCCTTGCAGAGTTTTAACACATCTATTTTGCCTATTTTCCCCTCCATGAAAGCAGAAAATTATACTGCCAAAAATCAGCAATTTGTTACTGAAATTTGGCTTTTTAATTTTACAGAGCTCTTGGTATCATATGCAGCTAGTGGAGAACATAGTCATGCTTGCAGTTCAGCTATATTGCCATGTTTATGTAATGAATGGAATACCTTCTTATTCCAAGAAGTTAAGAGACAAAAGAGTTAATGTGATCCTGACCTATCTGTCTAGACAGTGGGAAGAACCATCAGCAGCAAAAGATAACAAAAGTCATAAAGAATCAGTAGATTCCCTCTTAATATAGCTTTAAAAATATCTTAAGGAAGCTCAATTTTGCCTTTGTTATGTCAGAAAGACAGGGCACCTTTTTCAGACTGATCCCTGCTAGGCAAGATAAGCATCTCAATTGGAATTGAAACATAATAAAAATATTATCCAAGTAGAGATGTATAGAGTTAAATGAGAATTATGATTCTTTCCTGACTTATATTGTGGATTGCCAAGAGCTACCCTGTATCTTTAGTTCTCTTTTGTTCTTCAGATAATGTATGTGTATGTACTTTTGTCTAGAAGGATTGCCACTAGTTAAATATTGTAGGATTCATTATATGTTCTCTTCCATTCTTTCCTTTGTTTTCAATTCTCAATTAACTCCTTAACCTTAATCTACATAATAAATAACTTATATCTTCTTCTGAAATTCTTCCATTCTTGACAGAGAATTTTATCTGCCAAACACTCTTGCTTGCTAGATGTAGATAGACGTAATATTAAGAATGCAAGCCCACATTTTATTACAGCATATTATTTGGTCATCTTAAAAAGATCACATTGACAAGAACCCTTATATTAATGTATTTAATTTTTTGGCAGCTATATATTTTCAGAGTCTTGTGAAAAGTAACTGCTTGAAGACTTGAATAATCTAACTCTTTAGATTACAGAATAAATCATATTGCTAGATGGACCAACACAATGATAATTTCAGGGACTTTGTAAAATGACTAATATAATGTTGGAGCTAGAAGGGACTTTGGGGGTCATCCAAACCATCCTTACTCAGTGTAGAAATCTATTACTGAATAGTTATGGGTTTGTTTTTGTTTTAAATTTGTGGTCAATCATATCTAATTCTTGGAGACTGCCTGGACAAGTTCTTGAAACTTTCTTGGGAAGGTTTCTCAGAAGAGGTTTGCCATTGCCTCTTTCCAGCGATGAGGGTGATAGTGACTGGTCCAAGGCAGGACTAGAACTCACAGTCTCCCAGTTTCTAGCCTGATGTCTTAACCACCTCACAAACAGGTTCTCATGAGTACAGTAACTGGTTTCAAAATGGTAGTTAGAAACAGCCACAACCTTTTTTATGTGCATTCAATGGAGGTGATTCACAGTACAAAGAGTGTGTGACTTTTATTGCTTGGAAAGAGTCAACAGTTTGAAGACAGTAGCCATTGCTGTGGATGCCCTTGACTACAGTTGATCCAATATAAAGCCATGTAGACTGGAAGACAACACATCTTGTCCCAAAACAATCTGTTCTGCTGATGAACAATTATGATAGTTACATTTTTTTCCTTATGTCCAACTGAAATTATCTGCCTTGTAATTTAAACCTATTATTTCTTGTCATGTCTTCTGCAGAAATTCTGAGAAATTCTATTCTGTGTTCCAAATGACCTTTCAGATAGTTAAAAACAACAATCACAACAATCTTTTCTCTAGACCAGGGATATCAAACTTAATTTCATTGAGGACCACATCAGGGTTGTGTGACCTCGGGGGGTATGTGTCCAGGTGGGCATGTCCAGGATGGGCATGGAGACCTCGATGTCACTCATCTGAGGCACCTGGTGGTACCCCGGATGCCCCACAGGCTCTGTTTTTGGCTGAGATGGCCTCCTGTAGAGCTCTACCAGATAAAACAGGTGCCCTCCCTATGAGTTTCACTTTCACTGGCAGAGAACTGCAGGAGGCTCTCACAGCCAAAAGTGGAGCCTGGAGGGCTGCCCACAACCTTCCTGAGCTCCATTTTCACAGGCAGAAGCACCGCAGGCTGGTCCTTCACTGTTTCCAGGGCTGCCCCATGGGCCAGCTCTAAGCGCCCCATGGGCCAGCTCTAAGCACCCCATGGCCAGATCCGGCCGTGGGCCTTGAGTTTGACACCCCTGCTCTAGACTAAATATGCCTACCATTTTCATAAGTTGTTAATTAGTGAATCTGTCTAGACATCTTATTATCTTGATCTGTCTTTCTTGCAGAAACTCAATGCATGAGGGGGATTGGGCTAATACAACATGGAGTGGAAAAATGTTCTTTTTCATATTATAACTCTGTTGAGGTTTCCTCTTCCTCCTTCCTTCTCCTTCTCTTTATCCTTCTCCTTCTCTGCCACCACCACTGCCATCAACCCCAGCCCCACCACCACCACCATGTACTGAGTTGTGATTCATTAAGACATTCTTGTATTGATATATTTTTTGCATGTACTGATACCTATATAGTTCCACACTACCATCAGTTCACAATGCCTTTGATTTTTGCAGACCCAATTTTTGACATTACATTTGTCCATTAAAATTCTTGATTATTTTGGCCATTGAACCAGCTTGTAAGATCCTCCTAAATCTGGAGATTATTCTTGAAGGCATTTTACATGTTTGCTGGATATGACTGTTTAGCCATCCATCTAATGGTAGCATAATCCAATTTATATTTTGATATCTTCTCTGCTAGAACCTCATTGGAAACTCTGCTGAATATTTTGCTGAAGTCAAATATATTCTGAATGTATCATTGCTATCAGGCAGTCTGTCACTCTCTAGTCCATTGGATCTCCTCAGGAGAGCAAATCATTATATAATTATTTGCTTGAAACAGGCAACAACAACAGGCAGCTTTTCATGGATTTTATGACATGCTAATTTCCCATCTGTCCTAGATAAAACAGACTGTGATTTAGTTCATTCACCATCTCTTAATAGGCAATACATATGAACAGAATGCATTTTCATGCTTTCAAAAGCTTAGGTGTGTTTCAAATTATTTATGCAGCTTCCAAAGGATATTTTATTTTCCATTTCATATTCTTCTCCAACCTCAGGTTATCTCCATCCGCTGGTTAACAAAGATCAACAGGAAACTTTATGGCAATACTAGGCATGCCATATACTGTAGGCCTAGAGGCTTGTGAGATTTATAAAATTTATGAAATCTGAATGCATGAAGTGAAAACAGATGGCTGATACTTTTGCCATTTACATTAGATCATAAGATATAGAAATATGCTATCCTGCTATGTGTAAGCAGAACAAGTCATATGGAACGGAAGCTCCAGCCATGACTTTTCATTTAATTTTATTTATACAGACTAGGGTTTTTTTTTAATCGTCTAGCTTACATTTTTTGAAGCCTAGATAATACAACTGAAAGATGAAGTAGCTCATATAAGACTAGCATTTTGTTTTGTATTCTCTTCCTCCTTTTCATGGTTTTAACTGAAATCCATATAGCTTCTTAATTTGGCTTCAATCTTCTTCTGACCACAAATACAAAAGGCCTTTGTATGACTTTTATCAAATAGAAATAATTTGTATTATCAAAGACTCAGAGCTTAATTCAATAAAGCTCCTAAATAGAAATAAATGGGGATACAGAGTAAACAGGTTTTTGTTTTTGGGTGGCCTCAGGATATAAATTCCCTAGCATTCAAGGTAACAATGAACACATTTCATCAGCCACTTTATTTTTTTCTCTTTGTTCCCCCATTGTTCTGTTACACACACACACACACACTCTGTTTGATTTTCAATTCCTCTTATTTCTTCCCCTGAAATTAACCTAATATTTGAACGAACTTATATAAAGTGAGTCAGGATTCAATCTGTCATCAATAGGATAGATTTATAAAAGTAAATGAGATCAAATCTTGTGTATGTAGGAAATTCAACAAATGACCAAGTTTAAAATTAGCAAGGTCAGCCTAGGCTCCATAGGGTTAAATTAGGGTTAGGGTCCATGTTCTGAACCCCTTCTCTATTTTGTTTATTTTTGTTTATTTTTTTCCTTACTGAGCTCTTGACTCCTAAAGTGAATATTTGAGAGCCAATATCCATCTCCCATTTAGCCAACCCCCCCCCCTCTCTCCCTCTTCCTCCTTCTCTCCTTCCCTTTCCCTCCCTGTCTCTTTCTGTCTCTCATAAAATGGCTTGTAAACATTTGTGCAGGCCATTTTCAACATGTGCTATAAAATCTACACTCAACAAGTCGTCCATTGCTTCCTCCAGAGACTGTTTGTTGCTATTCCACTAGTGCTGTTGAAATTCTATTCCTCCCACTACTTTCCAGGTGATTATTAGTTCCCCTTTTACTTTGAATGCCTACTAAATATTACTTCCTCCCACTAGGTCATTTATGAATGTTTCATACTTTCATTGTTATTCTTTCAAAACTGTTTCAATTGCTACTTACCTATTGAATGTGATTTCTCCAGCCATTGTTATTTTCTCTGTTATTCTTGCTTCTCATTGCTATGCTTTTATTGTGTTGTTTCTTAATAAAATCAACCCTTTTCTTTGAGGAGACATGATGGTTTGCCATTTTAAATACAATCAAATATATCCTTTGGGTATCAATCCTTCTTAGATGGTCCCTGTCATGATGCTTTTCCTCTAGAGATATGTCATTCTTCAAATACCAAACAGCTTAGTTCAAGAAGAAAGGAATTTGTTGTTTATATCAAAAAGAAAAAAAAAGTCAAAGGATAAAACTACAAATAAAAACTTCTTAAAAACTTTCTTTTAAGATATTTATTTTTTTTAAATGTGTTTATTTGGAAAATTGCATTGAAAAAATGCTGATGTATGAACACCGAAAGGTAACCTTTTGCAGACTGCACACTGATCTGGAAAGTACTGTATATAATGCAGATAATTTCTAAACAACAGTTGAACTTTCTCCCCTGTCCCTATGCAAAACAGTCCCACTGGGTTCTATTTAGTACCAAAGTGTTGATGACTTGTAAAAAATAAATAGATAAGGACACAAATATCCATAAAACTATGTACAAGACAGCAGTACTGAATGGCTCATTTTCCACATTTTGAACTACATCTGTATTGACATACCAGACAGGCAAACATAGAAAAAAATGGCTCTAAGCAAGCCTTAACTAAATCATAGACTGTTACTATTTAAGGTTCCTCCACCTGCTAAGTGAATAGTTAATTATAGCTTTTTCATATGATCCTTCCCTCAGAATAGTAAATACATGTTACCGGTTGAGAATCTACACATGGTCTATGCACATATATTATAAACATTGCATTTTACTAGAACTCTGTTCAATCAACCTTTCACTTGTCTGTTGAATGTACAGAGATTGAAGAGTCAACCCAATGCCTTGGTACTATCCTCTCTTCCTAGTCCTAAAAACAGATAATAATTATATATGTACATAATGCAATCAGGCCTCACAATATCATATGGGAGAAAGGCAGCCAATAGTGTTTCTTTACAGTATTAATTAGTATATGAACATGTTTAACTGTCTTGGTACTTACTCTACAGACTTATCCGATGTATTAGTCTTTAGGCACTTTCTGTCTTCTGGGCCATTTGAGACTTTTATCTGAGCCCTTTGGACTGCTTTTTTTGGGGGGGGGGGTTGATCTGAGCCCTGTGGGCATAGATAAACCTCCAGGTTGCTTCAACAATTAGAGAGAGTGCTGTTGACCAGATAACTGCAAAGAACATAATTCTACTATTCCCTCCCATACAAATTCAGTCAAAATTGAAGAAGTGCCTTGGATGAGAATCAAAATGTCTTCAAACAAACAAGCAAACAAATTCCAGTTGCCTTTTGAAAAAAGTACCTTGTGGCAAAAGAAAGCAAACCAGTACTAGTAGTAATAAGTGCCTTGGGTATTGTCCCAAAACAACTGAAACATGAATTGAACACCATTGGCATTGACATCACCATCAGTCAATTGCAAAAGGCAGTTTTACTCGGAACAGCTTACATTCTGTAACAATACCTTTTACATCATGAAACAACAGTATCTATCCTTGAGAAAGATACAATAGATGAAGAAATACGCCAAATCCAGCCTAAGCATTTGGCTGACTGTGAAACAAATTATTGTCATCATCATCATCATCATCATCATCATCATCATCATCATCATCATCA
>JANHFL010005813.1:46553-58450 GCA_032468155.1 Oxyrhabdium leporinum | reverse complement strand
GCATATTGCCCCCAACAATCTGGGTCCTCATTTTACCCACCTGAGAAGGATGGAAGGCTGAGTCAACCTTGAGCCTGGTAGGATTTGAACTGCCAAATTGCAGGCAGCCGGCAGTCAGCAGAAGTAGCCTGCAGTAGTGCATTCTAACCACTATGCCACCGAAGCTCTTTATTGACTAAATAGTAGTTATGGGCATATATATAGTCATAAATCTGATTAATTATAGTCATAAATCTGATTAATTTCAAGAATAGTGCTTGGTTGCATTTTTTAAAAGTTTTCAATGCATAGGCTTAAAGGATTTAGTTCTATAACATCTCTGCAATTGGACCCATTCACAATGGTAGTTTTAGCTTTCAGAGGATAAACTTTGTATGAAAAAAATAGGAATTCTTTTAAATATTATCATTATTAAATAATTATATTATAATTATTAGAGAAATCCTCTAACATTTTCTTTTGAAAAAAATAGACAATATATTTTATAAATTTGTTGTGAGGAAGACCACAATGCAATCATGAAGTAAATTATAATTTATATTTATTAGGATGTAAGCAAAATGTTCATTCTTCATCTCCCAAAACCAGGTAGATTGTAATATCATTTGTGTACATACTCAAAGTATATTGTATAAATAACTAGTATCTATCATAAACAATTTAAGAAACATGAGTAATTTATGCATTTGTTAATTTATAATTAGCACTTTTATGCTACTTCATTCAAAAAGAAATCTTGTATTATTAACCCAAAAAAAACTTTTTAGTTTTTGTCTTCCTTGATTAAAGCCCCCACTTCTTTTCGTAGTGTATTCCCTCATTCTTAACTGAAACTAACAGTTTATGATCTAATGAGAGAGTTTTGTTTATTAGCTAGCTTGTTGCAGAACATAATGCTAATTAGCCTGTTTGGTGTAGTGTTAGAACATCAGGGTGGACTCTAGTCTCATCTTAGCAGGGGTGGGCTTCAATAACCTCAGCAACGGGTTCACTGCCCAGTTGCTGGGTGGGTGTGGCCATGGTGGGTATGGTCTAGTTGGTCTCCTGCACCATTGTGGGGGGGATTTTGCCTTCTCTGAGGTCCAGAGGCTTTGCTGAGGGCTCTGGAGGGCAAAAACGGGCTCCCTCGGGCTCCAGACGCTCTAGGGAGGCTGGAAACTGTCTGTTTCCAGTCTCCTCGAACTTCTGGGAGGCCCATTTTCCTGCCTCTCCAAGCCTCCATGCATGTCCTGCATTTACCTGCATCCACAACGGGCCGCATGGAGACTCCTGGGAGGGGCAGGAAAGGCAGGGCGGAGTGGGATGGGCGGGGCCAGCCAGGAGTGAAAGTTGGGGGTATGGTGATCCCTGCAAAATCTTTGCTAAGGGTCCACCCGAACCCCTGTGAACCCCAGCAGCCCACCCCTGCACCTTAACATGAAAGCCAGCTGGGTAACTTGGTGCCATTTTTTTTTCTCTCTCTCAGTCCAAATGATTTCCCAGAATTATGGTTGTGGGAAAAACAGGAGAAAGAAATATAGGTATGTTAGTGTCAGATCCCCAAAAGTTATACTGCCATTCAACCGATGGAGGGAGGGGGGATCATGTAGAACACTTTCGCTTTCCTACACTTTCGTTTTCCACTTTCTTTTGATTTCCTGAGAAAGGCCACTTATCTATTGTTTCTATAACATCTTTGCACCTGTGGATTGGCTGAATACACATCACACTATAGGGAGGGGTTTCAGGTGCCTTAAGTTCAACTATATTGTCTAAGGGGCTTTAGAAGTTTTTTTCACTTTGTCCTGCTATCACTTCTGCTCAATAAAAGTATCCTTTTTGAAATACTTCATTTCAAGAGTTCTGCTTTCTTGAGTAAGGAGGAGAGGGAGGACCTAACAGGTAGATGCCTTGAGTTATTTATCAATAAGGCTGGAAAAATAAAAAAGTTAGAAGTTAGCTTGGGATCAATTTGGATATGTGCTTTGTAGGACTTATAAATTATTACAAACATGTTGGAGGCCCGTGGAAACAAACTGGTAGTTAATGCAGCTTTTTCAGTACTGGTCCTGTGCAACATAAGGGTTTCCCCATAAATACATTGCTACCAGTATTTTGAATCAGCGGAATATTCCAAATTGTTTTCAAGGCAGATCCCTATATAGTACACATTCCAAAATTAAATAATAAATATGTTGGGACATTGTGGAATTGCATCTGTATTATTCATAAATGAGTCCTCCTGATCCAAACCTGAAAACTTTAAAAAAAGTTCAAAACAAAACAAATTGCAATAATTATTTATATTTTAATCCCTGCATCAAGGTTATAAGAGGAATAAATGTCCAATGACTCAGTTTTCTCCATGAGTAATGGACATGGGTGATTGTTAATTAAGATATGACAGAATCTATCGTCTAGTAGAACAGCACTATAATTGGTCAATGTGAATACTATTCCATGTTCCTTTGAAGTCAGATTATATACACATAATTATTATCCTTTGGAACAGTCTATTCCTGGATACCCAGACCAGTTTATTCTACTTTTTAAAGAGCTATGAAAAGTGGTTGTTCAGAAATACTATATTTCCTAAACCGATTAATTTTATCTATATCAAATTGAATAATTACTCTTAATGTTTTTGTTTGTAATTCTATTATATTAATGCTTTGTTTGCCTCTCAGAACTTTTGGAAATGGCACAGTGTATATGTTGAAGGAATTAACAAATAAATAAACAACAAGGGTATAAGCTTTCTTTTGGCCTATAAAGGAATTCACCTAATTTCTTTGGGAGACTTCTTTAAGCTGCATGCTGGTCTCCAGTGTTACAGGAGATGAAATACATACCGGTAGTTAGTGAATTGGTCACAGCTTCAAGATGGCACCTGTATATCTTCTGAAAAATCCTTTTGCCTTCGAAGTGCAGACTAGCTCAACCATATAATATATGCAATCATTTAAATAACTTTTAGATTTCTTAAAAAGTATGCATTAAGTTATGTACTGACTAAGTGTCTCCTTCTTTAATATTTGCATCCTGAAAGACAGTTGTCAGAAGGCATCACTTCTGATACGTCTGACTGTTTCTATACCAATACAAGCCAGTTAGTTTCAGTCAAACTGGAAATAAGTAATTCTGAGCAAACTGGTAATAATTGATAGAGAAAGAAGGAAATTAGCCTGAGTGTTATGGATCTGTTGCACAGGGCTGTTTCTGAAAGAGATCAAAAGCAAAGGAAATGCTATAAATATAAATTAAAGGAATGATAAAATGGTTTCTAGAAGTTAGCATGGACTCAGGAAAGGAATTGGATTGAGGAAACTCTGGAAGGAAATGTCTAAAATAATGGAAAAGCAAGTATTGAAATTCACGAAATATAAAAATGATGTGAAGCTGTAAATACATTGGGTGACACAGATGGAGAAAGATACAGAAACACATGTGTTGAGAAAGTTGAGGAATGGAAGAGATTTATTCTAAAACTAATGGCTTAGAGAAAAAGAAAACAAGGGACAGGTTAACTTAGAAAGACCATTAATTTTCAGGAGAAAGGCCATTTGTAAGTAAATAAGAGAAAGAATCACTTTTCTCTCTGCAGCTCTTTGCCTACTGTGGTTTCTAGTCCCTGTAGCTAAAAAGGAAAGACAACAAATCAGAGGATACAATAGACGTGGGTATAGGTTGGGAGCAGCATAACCAGTGCATAGACAGAGAAATTAGGAAACTTTGCCTGCTAAGAAATTATATTTTGTATCAGCTGGTTGAATAACTGAAAGTAGAGATCTGTGACCTAACCTAGAAAGAGGGATCAAGCAGCCAGAAAAAGAGTGACGTTAATTTTTGAATAGACAGCTGTTCCAGCAAGCATGTCACAAGGGAGGAGGAAAATTGTTTAAGTAGGTGCAGTGCTGTTCAAATGCACTTCATCTTAAAGGAAAGTGCTCAGTTTGTATGAGAGAGAGGATAAACTGCTAATTCTGCATGAAGAAGACTACCTTGGTGACACAATCTGAGTGTTGGATATTCCTGAACCTACTGTATGTGATGATATCTATCTATGTAGCTATCCTTTTTCAAGCAAGTAGTAAGGGTTGTTGTTTTTTTTGACTGTTCCTAACAAAAAGTCAGATATTTTCTTACTGGATCTCTGGAAGGCTAGTAAGTCATTTCTTAGAACTTCTGTCCCTACGAACTTTCTTCCATGAAAGATTTGGCAGAAGGTTTAGTTATAATAAATACGATGGCAGCTGGATGGATTCTGTTTGAAAAATCCCATGAAACATCAGCTGCAGAATTTAGAAATAGTTTGATGGCATAAGGCCAGTAATAATGAACCATTTCACCTATTACATTATTGACTGTCTTCAGATACTGAGATATAGAAATATAGAAGAGATGACAGAGCAATGCTGACCTTCATTTTAAAGCAAATATATATAATTTAGAGTTTTCAGCCATTGTATGTGATGAAACTTAGGCAACTATGCAACATGCACTGCACTTATTCATTAACTGGTTTTAAAAAGTTTAATGAATGTGAACTATAATATATTTAGTGCAAATAGTCTTGGTGAAAGCATTTACCATACTGAAAATATTTTATTAGCGGATGCTTAGTAAAACGTATGTTATGCAAACTATACATAAATGTACATGCTAACTTCACAAAAAGGTGTAGGATGCAATGAACTGAATGTAAAATGGAATAAATTAGAAATGGAAGCTTAACCAGGAGAAGAAAAATATTTTTTTTTAAATATATTCACTAAATATTCCAACAATTAGATTGCATGGCCATTTATGCTCTGGTCATCTCCCAAGTAGATTACTGTAATGCACAGTAGATGGGGTTGCCTTTGAACAGCAACCAGAAGTTAGAACTGGCCTGGGAGGTGGCGGCAGGAGGGACAACTTTATTTAATGAGTTGCAATAGATAGGATTATTAGATTGGATTATTTGATTGGTCTGCCCCAGATGACTGATGAGCCCTTTAGGGTTTCAAAGAGATCCAGCTGCTATCCTATTCATTGGGATTATTCCTGAGGTTCTGGTGCATGGTTCAGTTGAAGCTTTAGCTGTAGCCTGGAATGAGCATTGATGAAGCTGTAGATTGTATTGTGCCTGTATAGACTCTCTGTGATCATGAATCCCATAGGTTCTCCTGTTTCATTGTAGAGCTCTGGGAGATGAAACAACATAAGATATGTTAGAGAGGAAGTTAGAAAAAGGATGAGGCTGACAAGGTATAAGTTAGACCATCCATTAGGCTTACCTTGAGGATGTAGGAGTGATGAATCATGTTTATTTCTCCACTCCTTGTATCCACACAGAATTGGTGACCAGGATAGGGGGGGGGGAGGTGGCAAGTAAACCTATACAGAGCCTAGGCAGCTATTATATAAATGTGTTCAATTTGTTTTTGACTTTGCCATCCTTGGTCTCTATGTTTTTTATAATATTTTAGGGAAGGTAGTTGAGAGGGTTGTGGGCTCCCAGCTGCAGATAGTTCTGGATGAAAATGATTGTTTGGACACTTTTTTTAGGTAGACTGTAGGACTAAGACAGAACAGTTGATGTGTCTGATTCTGGTCAGGATGATTTCACTCAGATCTACTGTAAAATTTGGGAGTTCTACTGGATACTTTGAAGTTTTATCAGAGGTTGAGGACAACATTTTTTTTGTCATATCAAGAATTTCCTATTGCTACATTTCACCTCTTCTTGAAACTTATGAACAAAAGAAGAAAGAGGAGGAGAATAAAAAGATGGGGGCACTTTTTACTTATGAACACAACTGTTATGCCAGTCTTCTACAATCTGTCCCAGTGGCTTCTTTAATGTAGCTTTATGTGCTGAATGCAGTAAACAGCTGTTTCCCTTTTGTTGGTTTACTGTAATGGCATTCTCTGTATTACCCAGTGTCTTTTGGATTCTAATTTATAATTCTTGTACACAGATGTTTCCAGAAAGTAGAAATATTGGCTGCATTACCTATCATTCCTAGTATACTTTGTATGTGTAGTGGGTAAACATACATGAAGAAAGCTACTATGTTGTGTATGGCAGCCTATAATGTATTATAGAGCCTCAATGCCTCAGTGGTTAGAATGCAGTACTGCAGTCTACTTCTGCTTACTGTTGGCTGCCTGCAATTTGGCAGTTCAAATCCAACCAGGCTCAAAGTTGACTCAATGAGGACCCAAAATTGTTGGGGGCAAGATGCTGACTCTGTAAACCGTTTAGAGAGGGCTGTGAAGCGGTATGTAAGTCTAAGTGCTATTGCTATTAGCAAATACTTATTTGATCATTTGCAGTTGTTTTTACTAACTGAAATGGTCTTGGGGAAAATATGAAATAACCCAATATTTTACTCTCTCTTAATTAAAAAAGGTTTCTTTTCCATATTTTCTCTTTGTCTGAATACCATGCTACATCAGCTATTTGATCTGTTCATTAATGTGTTTTTTTCTCCAAAAGAAACAAGCATTTATTTATTTGTTTGTGTTCATAAGTTGATCACTCATGGTTGCTGATGAGAATGTTAAAAGAGGAAAGAAACCTATCAGAAAGGACTAAAATATTCCAGCAGCATAAATGGAAGATAATGGGAGACAATTGTACTGAGATTACTTATTGAACCAATTTTATTTTTAATGCTGAAAAGAAGAGATAGGACAAATATATTTACTATATTTATAGTCCTGCCTTATTTACAACATGCAGTTTACGATAATTAGTTTTTCAATCATGAGAATGGTTTTCATTCTATTGATATCACCATCCTCTGGATGAGATCTCATTCATTTTTTCTGCATGGCAACTTTGCCAGATATGCTTGGCTTGGGAACACATTAAAATGAAAATGTACTCAAGATCCTTTCAGGGGAAGCCGAATAAAGAAATGGATGCCAAACATGTGTGGCAGCCTAGAAAGTGTATAACAGTCTGAATGTCATCACCATTAAAGTATTAGCATAGCTGTAGGCAGTAAACTTCCCCCTCTTCTTAACTCTGAGTTAATTTTTAACTGTGAAATACCCTTCGTGCTTCACCAAAGTACACTAATTTTATGACTAAGAGTTCAAAACAATTTGTATCTAGTGACATTCTTTGTTCCTTATTTCTGTTTTGCCAACAACATCAAAAACCTTGAGGCTTCCTTCCTTGTTCATACACCATTTTTCTACCTAAGACACAATAGATTTGTTGCTATTCATTCTCATAACAATTTATAGTTTGTGAATATTATCTCTCACCAGCATATTCATATTTTCAACTTTTGATTTTTCAACTCTCCATAAATCTGCATTGTGGATTTCCTTTGTTCAGATATAATATCTGAACAAAGGAAATTGTTCCCACAATTACAGTAATACTGTTAGGAATCTATATTGACTGATTATTTTCAGGTTAGTTAGTGCTTTCACAATAATATTCTACATCTCTCTGAGATGGTGTACGATTGGATAAGATTGCATATTTCAAAAAGCATGAGAGAAATAGGAAAGTTGTGTTTATTCATATTTATTTTATTTAAGGATATTGTTGGAAATGGCTAACCTCAGGTTCAAAGCAAGATGCCATTGAACAGCAGCTGTTGGGAAATCTTGCAAAAAAATGGTTGAATAGTGGCCCTGGCAGAAAGAGGCAACCGGGTAGCATGGAACTGAAAGCAAATGCTGGGATTTACAGATTAAACATTAACAGAGTTGGAAGGGATCTTGTAGGTCATCTAGTCCAACCCTCTACCCACGCAGGAAACCCTACACCATTTCTGACGAATGGCAGTCCAATCTCTTCTTGAAAGTCTCAAGTGACGAAGTCCCACAACGTCTGAAAGCAAGCTGTTCCACTGGTTGATTGTTCTCACTGTCAGAAAATTTCTCCTTATTTCCAGGTTGAATGTCTCCTTGTTCAGTTCCCATCCATTATTCCTTGTCTGGCTTACAGGTGCTTTAGAAAATAGCTTGACCACTTTCTCTCTGTAGAAGCCCCTCACATATTTGAACACTGCTATCCTGTCTCCCCGGTCCTTCTTTTCACTAGACTAGCCAAGCCCAGTTCCTGTAACCGTTCTTCATGTTTTAGTCTCCAGTTCCCTAATCATCCTGGTTGCTCTTCTTTGCACTTTTTCTAGAGCCTCAACATGTTTTTATAGTGTGATGAGCAAAACTGGATGCAGTACTCTAGGTGTGGTCTTACTAAGGCTTTATAGAGTGGTATTAGTACCTCACTTGATCTTGATTGTATCCCTCTGTTAATTCAATTTAGAATTGCATTGGCTTTTTTGGCTGCTGCTGCACACTGCTGTAGCTATTTGAATTCTTATCCTACCATTTGCTCCTCTCGGTCTTTCTTTGATTGCATAAAATTGTCAAAGTAGTTTTCTATCTTTATAAGGTGGGAAACAGAGCATATTGATATGAAAGATAGTCCCCATTGATCACCAAGGATTTGCCCAATAAATAACCCCCAGCCTCATGACATGTTAGGAAATGTAGTTATTACACCTAGATGGCTGCCCATCTCTCAGAAGCAACTCAGATAACCATCAAATGAACCCTGTCTATCAAAAAAGTTAGCTCTGCTGCCATAGGTTTTCCATCCCTAATTTTGCATTGATACTCACTTTTGATTAAGCCTTAGCGAAAGGATGAGTGAAATGCTTTTGAGATAGCCTGCTAAATGGATTGAAAAATATAACCTCCCTAAAAGACCTTTGCAGGTTTAGTGCTGTCAAAATAAGAACCACGTGCCTTTGGCCTGTTTTTCCACGTATTATCTTCAATGTGGGTTGTAATGCTTGGGCTGTTCAATGGTATTCAATTGTTTAGTGCTCAAACTCAAACGGAAGGCCAAAGGGGTCCTCTGAGGTGGCACATAGTTTTATCTTGGAATTAAAAGGCAAGAAGCCAAGGACATGAAAAACAAAAGGCACTGAATGTTGGCAGGGATTGCGAAGAACAGAAGCAGAAATTTTTACAAGGTATCTACGTAGTTTGGATCTGATTGGAATCATGTGATGACTCGGGGCATGGCACAGAGATAACACGGGCAGCTGACAGTTCAAACCACCCCTTTATTGCTCCAAATTTCCCCAAATGGTCCTATGCTTCTGGCAAGTCCCAGAGCAAAGTGATGATACACACAAAAACACATATCTCAAGCAGCCTCTGGCTTCAAATAGTCCAGCCCAACACTGTGAACACCATGGCTGCACAGCAAGAAATCCAGCTTGGCAAATTGAAGAGTCCAGGAAGCAAGGGAGCTCAGCAAGTAATCCAGAAATCCAGAAGGAATGCAAGGAATCCAGGAAATTTCAAACGTTGGCACTCAACACTCCAGGAATTCAGCGTTTGTTCCTGGCAAATGCCCCTCCCCACAGTGTCTCCATAAGTCTCAGTCCCCAGGTGTGCCTTGTGAAGTGGGGTGCGGCACTCTCCTCCCAAGTAGTCGGGTCAGTCTGCACTACTCGTGCCTTCTCTCCACCCTCCATGCTCGAGGATCAGGAGGGGTTGGCCCTGGCTCATTGCCTGAGCTCTGTCTCTCATGTTTACTGCTTAGCCTTTCTTGGTCATCCTGCCCCACTTCCACCTTGCCTACAAGCCTTTCCTTTCCTTTCCTTTCCTTTCCTTTCCTTTCCCTTCACTTCACTTCACTTCACTATCATCCTGGTTCCTTGTGTCACTTCATCACTGGCCTGACTGGGTCTGTTCTTCCCCATTTTCCCCCAAGCCAACAAAGCTGCCCCCTCAATCTCCATCAGCTCCAGTTCCAGCTCATTTTCTCTGCAGATTCAGGCTCCAATGAGGGCATGACAAATCATTTCTCCTTATTGGGTCACCAAAACAATGGGATGGGACCCTCCAATTTCAAAAAAAAAAATGAAAATAAAATTCAATCCTAATAAAAGTATCTTTCCCCCAGTGATGGGCTGCTGCCGGTTTGGACCGGTTCTAACGAACCGGTAATTTTGATCATCAGCTGCCCCCACCCCCACCATCCGTCTTTCTGGCTCAGCTGATTCACGTGGCACAGCTGATTTCTGTGCCTCAGCTGTTCTACTTACCAGGGCTGCCCTAGAAAGTAAGCAGTTGAGCTTAAAATTGCTGTATTTTGAATGTTGTGCACGCTCACAGAACCAGTTGTTAAATCAGTTGCAGCCCACCACTGCTTTCACCCCAGTTCTTGATCAGCTCAACAGGTGAATTGATTCAAACCTTATCATACTGAAGCATCACTTTGAAGCCCAATGATTTCTAACATTCTGCACTAAAAGATAGATGATTGCTGTTTTCTTCTAGCTTGCTTGCTTTTTTATTCACTCATGCTAAATAATCTTTTCAGCTGAATTTCCATTAGTAAAGGACAGTTTCATGCAGCTCTTTGCTGACACAGGAGAGCATTGACTCTTCACCAAATACCACATCTTTTCAGGTCTCTGCACTTACCAGACCCAGATACTCCAACAAAAGTGGCATTGGTTTCCTGGAGGTCTAAATGCTCCTAGACACAAGGATTGTGATGGAGAGGAAAGTTAAGGAGATAATGGGCAACATGCTGTGTGTGGTATTCAGGCACAGTGAAAAGCTTTGACCTTATGTTAAGCTCTTTGCATTTTTTTTAAACATGTTTCCCCTTCTCCTATTATGAACCTTAAAACCTTTAAATCAAATCATCTATACGACAGCAAAACAGACTCTTCAGGGTATAAGAGGCACACTTCTGTCTCTTTAAGTGGCTTAATAACCAGAGAGGCAAGATTCATTTTGAGCAACATTTCATATGCTACAGACCTAAACTTCAGTTTACTTTTCAGGACAGATAGAAGCTCGCTTGCAAGTTGTGTACTGAGCAAACACACCACGGTGCTCCTGTTGCAAGGGAAGTGGGTTTGGGCGTGGGAAGGTGGGAAGCACCAGGAATAAATTGAGGATATCATTTCTGTTGTCTCATCAAAGAGAATTCTGATGGGTTATCGTTCCTAGATAACACAGTGAGGACAAGGGTATTTTTTTAACCTCTGATATTCCCACCCAGGAAGTTGTTTCCAGGCCATATCTGTGTTTCCAGTCTTTTTTTTAAAAGTAATTTTTACTATTAGAGATTTTTATATAGGCTTAAAAACTACAGAAAGAAAAAGTAGAAAAAGAAGTTGTAAAGATAAAGTGAAAGATAACAAAAGGAAAAGAAAAAAATGTAAAGAGATAACTTTTCATCTTTGCAGCTGTTACCCTAATTACATCTCCACACACCCACACTATATATGCTTTTCTTTTTTTAAACAAGCCTTTTTTAATCAATAAATTCCAAAATCACAAATTCATCCTTATCCATTTTCAGCAAATACAACCATAAAGGGTTTCCATTTTTATAAAAGTAACTGCTCCTTAATCAAACAAGTCAACTTAGCCATTTCTGTGAACGTATTTGCTTACAGTTTTGTTACTCAGTTCTTTTCCTTGTTCCCTTAACCATAGCTTTTCTTCAACTTAAGAAGTTGATGAGAATAAAATGTTCGCTTTATGTTGTAGTTGTTAAAAATATACAAGCTAAAATCCCTTGCAGATCCTCTTTCAAAGCAATTGAACTTTATGAACTTGTAGGTTTAACCCAGAATATAGAAGAGCTATAACTTTGTTCCTTTTATTTATGTAGGATGTTGAAGACTATAAAACAAGCCCTTTTTTCTTCTGGCTTGGAGATGCCTAAATGGACTGCATTACCAAATCAGGTGATATATGTTTTCATTTCCAGCCTTGGATTAGCCCCATTCAACAAGTAATGGGACTGAGTCTCTAAGTTATCTTGAGAGATTTAGCAGTAGCAATAGCACTTATATACTGCTTCACAGTGCTTTACAGCCCTCTCTAAGTGGTTTACAGAGTCAGCATATTGCCCCCAACAATCT